>JAUTBR010084439.1:0-11246 GCA_032361205.1 Pseudorimula midatlantica
TACATTGAGGTCGTAAATTGCACATCTGCTGCAATGGAATGTCCTTGCGACATGAGCTACACCCGCTCCAGCTCGTAGCATGCCAACTGCACGTTCGCGCTCAATATTAAGTCGTTCATGCATGCAGTTTCAATTGATAAAATGAAGTAAAAAGTAGTTTTTCCGGTTCTCACATATATAGCACATGCGAAAAAATACATTTGGACATCATCGTTACGTCACGCATTGAACAGCTCATGCAAAACGTGTTTTTGTCAATAATTGATTTTCGGTTACCGTAACTAACCGGATATGCGACAACGACAATCTGTATATGTAGCATTTGCCATATATATTATAACATTAACTTAACAGATTATACAACAATTGCTATACGTATTTATAAAGTGTAAAGTTTCTTATTGTGTTCAGTATCTACTGATACTGCACGTAACACCATCCCACAATGTGACATGACAGCGATACGATCTGCACGTACTAGTATACTAGTATTCAAACAGTTCTTATATTAAAGGCATAATATCACAGATATGTGTGGTTGTTCTGGACTAGATCTTAGCTACAACTGCAAAATCCATTCACTTCACATTCATAAAATCATGTTTTTACTTTTAAAAACCTTTCCACTGCTGTTTGGTAGGCAAATAGCTACGGTAACTCCCCCTAGTCTACTGATAGACAACCTGAATATGGTAGTATTGCTATTTGCTTCATTATGTCAATGCGAGGGACATAACTCAGTGGTACGACATAAAAATATAATACGCACAGGCAACGTTAAAGGGGACATAACTCTGATGCATTACAGTTTCGAGTTAATTTAGAGTTATGTCCCCTTTAACGTTGCCTGTGCGTAATAACGTTCCGCTATTTGATATAAAATATGATTTGTTTTGTAACTATCGAGTGTTGGGGATATATATAAGTACATTAGTAAATAACAACTTTTGGGTGGATAAATCAAGCGTAATTAGTCTCAGATCAAAATTCGTCTGTCCATTATCCAGGTCTATCAAATGTGGTATTATGCCTTTAAGTGTAGGGACGATGCTGGTCTGGAGTCGAAGAATTCGAACCCTACCACGTAGATGGCAGATGGAAATAATCACTAAAACATGATTGTAAAGAACGAAAGTATATACTAGTATAATAATATGGCTACTGCAAGTAATACAATCCCACATGACTGTGCTATAAGATCTGCACGCATATACATTGATCATTGACAATATACGGACAATGGTTGAACTGTTTGCAAGTACAATAATTATAATACTACTTCTGGTTGCGGTGCACATGCTGTCACTGCACATGTTTGTATAATAAGCTGGGTTCACTTATGGCTGTGATCAGAGAGAAAGATACCGGTAAATATAGGAAATAATGTTAGTGAATACACCATAGCTTCCTGCAAGGATGGCCTGCATCCTCGAAACACATGTCATTAGGACTACAGTAAATCAATATTTGACGGAGGTTAGGTGTACATTAGTCATAATCACAGGGCCCGTATTTTCGAAACTTCGTAAGTCCTAAGATGTTCGTACATGTATAAGTACTAAGAATTCACCTAACTGGTTTTCTGCTTATGATAAATTTAGAGCAGCTCTTTTCTCACTAAGAAGTTCTTATCTAAGAAGTTTCGAGAATATGGACCATGTGTTTAGAGGATGGGATGACTTGATGCATACACTATTAAATCTCCAAAGTATCTGCTTTTAAAACTAAATACACGTACATTGCATTTAACCTAATACAGAATGCAGAACGTCATACTCTAGTACAAGCACCGAACAATATCCTGCATGTCAACGAACATAACTGACTTGCTAATAGAGTTAGTTCCCGGAATAACACAGTTTAGATGTACACATCATGCTAAAAGAAATGGTAACATAACAACTAGCGCATGTTAATGAAGTAGTCGGTTTCGTTACCAGCACTGTAGTAATGTGTAAAACGTGATATGATAAGCGTGAAATCGATAAATTGTTTGATGTCAAATGCAACAGTAACAAAAAATTCTTCATCTCCATTCATATGGAAGTGTGACATATGTGCATATAATGATGTAACTTATCTCTGAGGTAGGCTATGAATTATGTGGGGCTGGGTGACTCAGTACCATTTCTGCACGAGGCCATGGAGTGCAGTCAGTGTGTCCCTTGATCATACGCATAATTATTATTCAGATAATACACATTCGTCAGGCTGTAATGCAATTCTTCCAGTTACGTGACGTAACAAGACCCCCCAACACCGCTATGTCTTAGTAGGGTTAAACACGTACCCATGAGCATGCATAAATCACAGGATGAAATAATCAAAAATACATATTAACAGTCAAGCAATCCCGATCTGCATGAGTGACACTGTAGTGGAATTTACACACATACACACACACACGCACACACACACACGCACACATACACACACGCACGCACGCGCACACACATACACGCACGCACACACATACACACACACACACACACAGACACAGGATACGAAAATATCAATCAATATATTAATGAATTTGATATGCCAAACATCATAGGGATGTTATGACCGGATTGAGAAAATGGGGGAAGAGGACACAACAAATATATTCACCTTTTATCATATTTGGCTATATTGCATTGATATTCCTTGAAAGGAAATTCGTGTGATTATTCGTTAGAAATAGTAATACATTCAGACATCTGTTCTTGTATTATTCATAAGGGGAAAAAAACACTCTAGTTGTCATAAATAATTTAATTTTTAAGAATACACCGAGTACGATTTTCAATTCGAGACAATTTCTAAACATTATAGCTTTTAAAAAACGTGCATTCAGACAGTTTCAAATGTTACATTACATTACACGATTTAGTGAAGCCGCGAGGAAACATTACATTATAAGAGCAACATAGCTTAGTGAATTTAAACAAGCATATGTGAAATGACTTAGACACGTGCGCAAAACATCCTTAGAACACAAGGACCCGGATTAACAAGGACATGCGCAGAACTCTTCCATTTGCTGCTGAATCACCAGAACGGTGTGAAACACACGCTGCTTTGAAGTGACTAGCACTTTAATTTGAAAGTGTTTAGCGTGTAAAATAGACATGACTCACTGACACTTGTGGCTGACATGTCAAACAGCAGGAAACGCGAGGAAACAGGATATACATACATAAATGCATATTGACAAATTAACCCTAATTATATGACAATTTGATATAGGTATTTAAAACACAATTTTTAAACATGTTGCTGTACTGCTGACGTCATAATGTCACTCGGAGTCAGTGGAAATCAGACTGAAGAAAAGATCGTGGTGTCACCATGCATGCAGTGACTAGGCAAGTGGCTTACTTTGAAACATACATATATCTTTTTAAGCAGAAGAGAATGGGCACCCGATAGGATGCAATGGAAATGTGAATGTTAACCTTCTGGCACCTGAAGCAGCAGGTGTCATTTTGCATAATACATGCACATTCCTGGCATTCCTCTGTCATACGTTTAATTAAATAAGCGAAGTAATTAATAAATACAGCATTAAACACCCCCATGTAATAATAAAGTTCAGCTTTGTCCTGAAACTATTATAGTTAATGCACGATTACTGTTGTAATCAATACTAAAGTAGTATATTATTATCACGATTTACCTGCAATGCCGTTACAGCATTTTGATTTTTTGTAATATCAGCATTGCTCTTAGCGTAACGATGATTATCCATGCTTGACTTCTATGAGTACACCAAGCCCTCAATTGGTAATCAACGATTTACTATATAGTATCATACTCAACTCTATCTAGAGTATAATGCTCGCTACTATACGAAACAGGATGTCGATCCATAGATATGGCGTCACATTGGCGTCTATTTAATGGTATCCACAGGCATTTAGCTCTAATAATTTCAAACGCTCGTTAGATATCAATGTACCTGTTATACTGGTGCTAGATTTGAATGTAGTCTATGTGTATGTGTGGCTATGTAGATACAGGCATACACACACCAGGCCGTATTACATGTCGGTCCATTATTATGATTCACATCAAATGTCAAGCATAGGATAATGTAATAATAGTGTATTTATATATACCTTCATATTGCCAGTGCACGTATGTCAAGGACGTGATGAGAAAACAACTTCACTGGTCTGTTATTTACTCAAGAGGCGTTCTATGATATGTTGATGTCAATCCTGACGTCACCACGAAGGATGCTTGTGAGATAGTAGTAGACTAAGTAGTAGACATAAAATCTTCTTTTATCATTGGATTATTATTCAAGCCAATGATCATCTAGAGCTTCAAGGAAGGAAGTGGTCTGCGGTATTCCGCGCGGAATGACTTCATGAGTCTGAGAAGAGTATTAGCCAACCTGGTTAAACTGAGAGAAGGTTTACCCGATATCTTCCATCATCTCCAGTGTGGAGTCTTGGTGTCTCCACCTGGCTTAAGCCATCATACTTCTCCGACGGTTTCGAGTAGGGACTCCTATTGAGCCGCCGACCCTAATTTCACATGCATAAAGCACTCAGAACCGATCTTCAGAAGTTCAGAATGCACAGTGCACACATTAGTGCAGATAGTTCAGTTGCATGGATTAAAGGTCTTTCATGTTACACTATTATGTCGCTCTAATCATATTTAGACTATTACGGAAGCATCAACTAGCAGCGGCGTGTTGGCCATTCAGCAGCTGTCTTCAGTGTGCAGGGTGGTATTGACAGAACAAGGCTTAATGTGCAGTTCCTGAATACACTGTACTCTTTATAGACACAGAGACGACCCATACCTACTGCTGAAGTGGATCCGCGGTCATTTATTTTAATATTACCATTGCGCTGTTTGTCATCAAGGACACTACCCTGTGCTTACGAAGACGCTTGTATCCATGTGCAGGGCGATACACTGTACAGACAAACACATATATAGGGCGATACACTAGCTATGTATAGACAAACACATATATAGGGCGATACACTGTACAGACAAACACATATATAGGGCGATACTATACTTATTATAGGGCGATACCGAACAGACTGAATAATAGTCAGTGCTTCTGCCACATTCAGCACTTCAATCACAAGAACGGACCTGTAGAACAAGATGCATGAATAAAGGCGTTTTCCAATGTCCATGATCATAATATTAACAATAAACGAGGTACCACAGCAAAAGAAAAGTTAGCTTTCCTGCTTCCTCTCACACCAGGGATACTTAAGATGTGAACATGATGGATATGATCTTTTACCATGCGCATAATTGATTATGGTGTCCTAACATATTCCAAACAGGATCCTTGCAGCGTGATTTAGGACAATTTGACCTTTGGTATCCTGGTTTATTTTTGAGAATCCACGTTAGGTTTCCTGCATGGCGCGGACACCTAATAATGCACCAAACTTGTTTAACCTGTGTACCTGTCTGCAGTAGTAGTAGTATTAGTAGTAGCAGTAGTAGTAGTAGTAATAGTAGTAGTAGTAGTAGTAGTAGTAGTAGTAGTAGTAGTAGTAGTAGTAGTAGTAGTAGTTCCGACTGTACTCAAATATTTTTGGACCGTCAAGATGTAAAGTTGACCTAATAGTCAATCAAAGGAATGTATTATTTTTGTAGGACAATATTATTCACTGACCCCCATATTGAAATATAGTTATTTACACTAAATGGATAACCCCACTAGGGCCTCAATCACACGATTGAGTGGTCACTTTTCTTTTTTTTCTTTTTTTTGTGTCTGTGGGGTTTTCTTTTGTTCTTTGTTTTGTTTTGAGGTATGCTTCTTTGATAACAGAACGCATGTTACCTATTGTTCAAATTTGGTATGCACCCTTAATAGTGATCCCTAGCAAATTTTGAGTAGTATAGTTAACAGTGCCACTACATAGATACATCAACACAAAGTAGGCATGGATTGTGATTGTGATATTGGCAGTAGTCCTACCTTTACTACAGCATATATTGACTTAATGTCCATGCCGTAGATTTCTCACAAGTTCCACAGTTCGTGGGACAACAGTCGCACGTAGATGGAATGGACTCATTTCAAGTCTGTTCTTTTGGCGATACTCTCACTCAACGTTCTGCTTTCCTATTAATTAATAGCACTACACAACCTCATACCCCAGATGGTATTGTTTGGGAAGTATTGTTCATGGTCTGTAAAATATGTCCCTACTATATCAAAGACACCACGTTTCTCAGCTATGACCATGAGCTCGTGGACAACTGACGAATGCATGTTACTTGTATATTGAAATAGGAACTCACAAACTCTCAGTAAGAATATAAATCACAGTATTTACATGTCTGCATAATATTCCAAGATACGTGTTTGTTTACATTCGTCAATTGTTGCGAAATAGAGACAAGTCCGAATGATACACAGTAGTAATACACTGAGTAAGCAATGCACGAAGGACCATTGGGAGGAAATGTGTGAAATCCATTATCTCGCAATACTGATATCGGGCTTGCCTACACCTATGTAATCACGCTGTGACAGGTGTCAATAACGCTGATGTATGTTACTACCAGATGCAATTGACACCATAATCAATTATGCGCATGGTAAAAGATCATATCTATCATGTTCACATCTTAAGCTGACAGAACATGTATGTGTGTTGAAACATATCACTAGTAATATAAGCTGCGTTGATCAGACCACACCACGACTGGGATGTGGCCCCGATTTGGCTCAGCTGAGGTTTCTCCCATTGACTCAGTGATGTAGCGAGTATAATCTCAGCTGGGTTCGAGCAATCGGGGCCAGTAGTTTGATAGAATAACTGAAATGGGGACATGGACAAATTGACATTCCGATTATTGATGTTTCCAATTAATCAAGGGCACCTATATAGTGGTATTCAATTTCAACATACATGTATTATGTTTGTTTTTATTTCCTTTTAGGAACTGTCAAGCTCTCAAGAACAAATAGGTGTGGACAACTGGTGGTCGTAATGCAATATACACAGTGCTAATCCTGCTATTTAACGTGGCCATTCACCTGACACCAAGCTACAAAACACAGGGCTTAATTTACTGTTCACTTCTCACTTATATACAAAACGAAGCGAGCCACTCTTCAGAGATAAGATCATTCTTCACGCCATACCAACGAATGTGACAATGATCAAGACTTAGTATTTCACAAACACGTTGTGTCACTCCGGATTAGGGCGGGCTATCGTCCATCATCGACGTAATTCAGTCATGTCACGCCAAGGAGACACACCGATCGGATTAGCTCCGTCGAGTCATTTGTAGCGGCGTTATCACAAGAACGTGCTCCACTGACCGTGTTTCATAGAAGATGGACCAGTCCGCGGGTACCAATTAGCCATACACCTAGACTGGGCACGTGCTACTGTCGACACAACGTTAGACTGGGCCAGCGGGACACATACATCGCGCTATGTTACATATGGAGTCTGACCGAGTTACTGCATGCGCTGCTTGTTCTACGATACATCACTGACTACCACTACGGTATACTGGCGGTGAACACGTCAGTTTGCACTCCGTGAACCCACATCGGATAACAAGGACCCAAGTCTAAAAGGACTAACGGCGATGAGAGGCAAGACAAAGAAACTAGTTAGCAAAACAAATACTGATGCCGTTAATGCATACTCGGAACCGTTGGTGAATTCCGTGTCGTGTTCAATTCTGTTTCTGACGCTAGTAAATCCTCCGTTTCTGACACTAGTAAATCCTACGTCCTCCCGTGAGAGACGTCGTCTTAAGTCGACTCCAGGCAGAACCCGGAGGTCGCCAGTCCTGAATAAAGCTGATGCATTCACTATACACCGTGTATACTGCTGCAGTTGATGTAATCCACTCATGCTCCAGACGAATCATCACCTGATAATATAATTGCAAATATATTTCTCCTAATACGTTCAAGCATTGCATAGCATTTGGCTCTTCTTGAGAAGACGGACTCTTCGTAAATGGTGATATACATGTTTATATATATATATACCGTGGCATCTCCAGAACGGTTATATATGCACTAAGTGTCATGATGTCAGATTTTAGTTGTTTTAGATGTTTACCAAACACCGACCACTAGTATAGACTGTTTAAGAATACAAACAGACCACCACTTAAAAGTACGGCTGGTGTGTTCAATAACTCAGACAATTCGGTCATAGGATTCCGATAAAACATTCCAAAATGAAATGCCATTTGTCTGCTAATTGAGATATGAAGACCCAAATTGCATATACGATGTACAGTGGTTTTATTATATCGGTTAATGCATTTATATACTGTTGTTTAATATGTATCTGGTAGCGCCACTAACATGGTGCCGTGCACTTTAACACATACGTGTACTGTAAGCCTGTACATTGAGTGCGCACATTTACTTAAAAAAAGGTAACCCGATGATAACTTGACTGTAAATCGATTTCCACATGGAAAAAAAATGTAATTGAGATAAATGTAATTTGTTTTCAACATCCACGACCTAGTTCCTATTGATTGGAATATGTTAGTGTAGTGTGCGTGTCTGATTTCAGTTACAACGTATAATACTATTACAAACCAGCCAACAAGGATTGCATAGCTTTGTGATGTACTGCTATAATAACAGCTAACATTTGATTTGGCTCCAATCATGCATACCTCCAATGCCTTAATGCGACATGGAGTCGACGCTATAGTGTGAATAGATCGGCATATGCGGGCAATGTTTACAAGTCAGAAATGATCCCCGATTTAGTGTCTTGTTCCCTTGGTGAAAGTACACAGATCGATGTGTTCCATCATTTGTGCCATACATTAATACTCGCCAACGAAACACCGCACCCCTTCCGCGTACGCACTGTAGGAACAATCGCATGTATCATAGTCAGCTTCCCAGCGTTATTTGTTATGAATATTGATCGCTATATCGGTATAGTAATTATCTCATAACACCGCTTATATCTGCAGCTGATGTCCATTATTCATTTAGAGTTTCACCTAATCGCATAGTGATCATGTAAGTTAATGTAACCGCACACATAAGCCATTACAAAGCTGGCCACACAATAGGCAAATATTAGTGTGTATACAGTGTATATGTATATGACACAGCGTAGCGAAAGTTAGTGTTATCAATCCATCTAACATATGTCATTTATTAATTAATACTGACCAACTATTAAATGTTATATCCGACCCATTATGAACACAGACAGCCGTGAAAACAATATTGGAAGTACTCTGACACAGCTGACAATAGTGTTAATGACACGTGAATGTACTTGATCATCTCAATATAACCACGGCGTAGCGGCTTTTAATGTTAGCGTATTTGGTAAGCGTACACGACGTCTGAAATCGTAACATCATGCACTCATCTTAAATCTGTATTTTGCTACAACCATTGCTGACCGAGGAACTAGTACTAAAACTAATACCAGGCAATATGTCTGTCCATAGTCCTTGTCATTCTTCCTGCATGATGTAGTAAAACAAGCAGTATATTCATAGCTGTATTTCCCTTCTTAATAATATAATCTATTGCAGCATAGCGGCTGCAAGTGTGTCATCGAATTTCGAACAGTATCATTTAAAACTAGGAATTCCGGTGATAGGCTATATGACTGATAGTGACTACAAATCCAAAGAAAATCTTAATACGACGTTACAAAGGATCGTATCCTTAAATTTCTGTTCGATTCAAAGATGAATTATGTTGTTCAGCATTGTTCACGGGTAATACATCGTGAGGCAACTACGGTAGGTAAAAAAGACAACAATCATGCATATTTCCCCTCCGCGCTTATCACCAAAATCAGTAAACTGGGTAAGTCTATAAATAGAATTCGTTCCACTTGCAGCCGCTATTGCTTTTTTCTAACAAGCCGTATATTCCTACTAAAACAAACTATACTTACTAAAACAAACTATACTTACTAAAACAAACTATACTTACTAAAACATTTTGGGCGGCACTCATTTCAGATTATTGGAAATAACGAGTTAAATTATACTTTCAAATATCGAGAGTAAATTTAGCGATGTATTACATGAGAACGACTCGGGAACAAGTCTACGCGCAATGGATTAATCAATCAGCTGTTTTTACTGAACGGATGTCCGCTTTAACCGACATATGGGGTTAGTGTGTTCGTTTAATCGGCTGTGCTTAACATCTTTGTAAGGTGAATATAGAAAAGTGTACACTATATGTAAGTTGACACAATAATATGTCCATGCCATGTAGGCACAAGACATGTGCACTTTGCATAAAACATATCAGTCTTCGCCACTGACTCACTTCATGAATGTGCTAATGTTAGGTCATTTCACTCCTCGTAATTAATTACGATACGAGTCGGTTTATGAGCAAGTCGGAAGTGCGAATACAGATTTCTTTCGGAAAAAACGTGTTAATTTTTATAACTTTGTATAATGTGTTAATGCACATGTATACATAAGCATTATGCAAACATTGTCCCAGAACATAGTGCCGAAAACATGTTACATGGAATGCAGGAGATGGTTGTCATTAACATAATATGTTAAGAGGGTATTAGTTTAAATTAGTCATGATGCGAGAATACTGTATACGTGTGTGGTTTTAGGGTAGGTTAGTGCATTCAATACGCGTATGTGTTAAGGCAAATAAGTATACAAATTAACCACACACAATATACCACCAATAGAAGTCATACGTCTCCGAAACTGCCCGTGGGAAAGCACGACAATAATTCAGAAATAATTCTTTCAGAGGATTATTATTAGAAATGTACATTGTATGTATATGCACATAAATACCCTAACATAACAACATTCAATTATCCTAATGACAGACTAATTCTAAAACACTCGTCTATTTGTTTTCTTGAAAGGAATAATTAATCTGCGTACCGAGTCTACACAACCCTTTATTGTTGGCTTTCCATATACATGCATAGTATATATCTCCATTCCCAATAGCATCAACGTTCGTCTATGATGGCTATTTCAGATGCTTACCACCAACTGATGACGTGTTGTAGTGAGTCACAGCGTCAGACTGGTGAGCTGATGGCATGTATACGGTACATAACACGCCATGCCTTTCAGATGCATGGGTCAATTCATGTTCTGTTTCCTATCTATCTCATGATGTGCTCTACCATTACTAAATACTACTACAACTGATTGGCTAACGCTGCATAGGTTTGACTGCCCGTCAATGTGAGGTCAAAGGGCAATCTGACGCAAAGTATATGGCGGTTCCGTCAGATCTCAGC
>JAUTBR010084661.1:0-11245 GCA_032361205.1 Pseudorimula midatlantica
TTGGTGGATTTATCATCACACGGGGTCACTGATGAAATCCAGTTGGGTTGTCACTCCAACAACTTTGGGGAACATTTTTTATATGCAAATTAGTTCAGCCATTATTGAAAAACTGAATTTATTCAATATCGCCGAAAGTATATACATGATAATGTCACACAAATAGTGTCTATACCCATGTTATCATGGTCACTTATTTTAGATATTCACCAGGGGTACCACGCGAAGTGAGTACTGAACGGAATTAAGTACCGCTGGGGTGCAAGGATGACAATACTCCAGAAACTCAGTATCAGAATGAGTTCCCAACCACACTCGGCTGAATTCACAACATCGATGGTTTAGTCTAGTAATATCTGCCAGACTGTTTGGTTTCCATTCAAAGCTTAATAGAGCGAGTGAGTGATCGATCTTTGCTTTATCGTCGCTACTGGTTTAGGTGATAGCTACCGGTGATAGCCGATAGGGTTCATATACTAGGTCACTCAGGTCTCTAGACTTAACACATGTCCGACGTACATGGGGAAGTTAAATTATACTGCGGCCAAAATACGTTTAACAATTATCACCTTAGATGCTGTTGTTACTTGCCCTAAACTTGCGAACAAATAACTCAGAATGTTAGTCTCGAGCCTTGTCACTGATGTGGAAACTGCTGCAACCATTTAAACATCCGAGTAATATTGCCAACGAACCAGCTCTCACAAACATCTATAGCCAACGTTAGTGTGAAGCATGTACATGGAATCAATGTCATGGCAGTCATTCAGGCAAGTGAACGTGTCTTCCTATATATCACAGGTTGTGAAAGCACTTGGGCACACGCCAGTCTTGGACACCGGTAGAGAGAGATCTAGCGTAAATTACGCCTAAAATAGTCATTATTCACTCTTCTGGTTCATGTCGATTTGAGCATTCAGTATTTCGTCCAAGTATTTCGTTGAGATTGTTCTCAAGTCTACAAGCATTTCAATAATTCTGGCGAGCAGGAGCACTCCCTCTCCGTGATTGAGGAGTAACTGACAACGAAGGGCTGTGCACAGATCTGTCTCCAAATTCTCCAAAAGTTTGGTGGTCTTAAGTCCTTCTCGGTCTGAAATATAGGCAAGAGTTTTATTAGATATGAATCCAAAGTACAACCGTTATTACCATACAAACTCGAGAGCAACAGTAAAATAAATATTGTTGATTTGGGGTTTAAAGTCACTTTCTAGAATCTTTCACCACTATCATGACTTGCATGCGTATGAACTGCTCGACTAGTCTGGGTAAAATAAAGAAAACCTAGCCTACAATTATTGTTAAATCAAACATGTTGTTAAAATTAGATTATTAATTACGATAGTTTCATGTAACTCCCTTGGATCACTGCCCCAGTCTTGTTTCACTTTATCTCTGACAGTCATGCACGCACGCACGTGCACACACACACACACACAGAGACAGCAGTCCACCCACCTGGACAGAATAGGACCATAGCGCAGATGAGTGACACCTCGACATCCGTCAGATAGAACTTCCTGATCTTCAAGACTACAGTGTAGATGTTCCTGAACACCTCGCCCATGAGGCCCAGTGACGGCAACAAGTCCTCCTGCATCCTGAACTTGAGCTTGTCGTCCACCCAGCAGCCGTCAGTCTGGCTGAGGTGGGTGGCATCGTGGAGAACGCCCACTTCAAGCAGGCAGCTTTTGATGAGAATCCTCTGGTCTTGCAGAGAGATGTCCAGGAACTGGGGGATCTCCTTGGCAAACGTTGATATGCAGCGAACTAAGGTGGGCAGGTAACGGAGGTAGATGCTCTTACAGTCATCCTTGCACAATATAATATCGACCTGCAATGCAATAATACGAATAATAATAATAATAATAATAATAATAATAATAACAATAATAATAATAAGAAGAAGAAGAAGAATGCAAATTTACAGAAGAAGAATTGTGCACATTTAGACTGGCTATTTAATGCCACATAACATCTTTCCTAGTCCACTTTATTTTTCCTAGGCCATGTGATGGAACTAGCAAACGTAGGCATGGTAACTCAAGAGTTCTACCCTTCCTTGAGGGAGATGGCAGTGCATATGCTCATGGCGCTACATAAGACAAAGATGAATAATTTAGAGGAGTTACGTATAGTCAGAGAGGGTAATAAACACACGTTTCCAAAAGAAAGTCTCATCACAGGTACCAAGAGGTCCAAATTTGTACTTGTTGAAAAGACTTCAAAAGAATTTCTAGCGTCTCTGCGTACCTCTGGTGGGGAAATTATCTTTGCGGCTCTGTCGAACTCTGCCACAGCGGACTTGAAGGCGTCGTGTATACACAGAACCATCTGCTCGTTCTTCACCTGCTTGTCCACGTCCACAGCTCCACTCTGGTTCTGGGGCAGCACGAAGAAGTTGGAACTTGACGGCCGGTCCTTCTTTGGACAGCGACCTAGTCGTACAGCTGAAATATATGTAAAACCATCAGACATTAGCCGGGTAATGAGGTATATATTCCCATATTGGTGCCCGATTCATGAATTGCTGCAGGCAGCTGTTTTAGCAGTTATCAGCAAGATTCAGGGCAATCTTTCACGACGTCCTTGTCAAAGACGCTTCGTAGTAAGTATTTCGATTTTTAATGATTTTCGACAAGGTTTTAAAAAAATGACTTTTTCAAAACATATTTAAAAAATAATAAATAGAAAACACTGCCATGGAACGTCTTTGACAAGAAATATATTTCAAGCATCCTCATATACAGCACATGAAGAGAACGAATAAAGTAGGCCTACCGTTTGGTGGCTGAGGATGCTTGAAAATATGTTCAGCTACTACAACTGAAGAACACGTTCGATATTCATAGAATCGTTGGTACTGTGTTAAATTGCCTGTGTATAATGGTGCTAGCTTGGCCATATTAGTTGTACTTACATTCGTGTGACATTCCGACAGTAATACACTTTTGTAGTCTACAGAACTGGCATCTGTTTCTGCTGATCCTCATGATTAGACACCCTTTAGGATTGTCACAGGGTTTGTAGCTGATGTTCTGACGTATTGTTCGGCGGAAAAAACCCTGAACGAAAAATTCAGTAGACATGAATCAAGTGCAAATAAATTAACTACATATATGTTTACTCAGAATATTAATTTATCCAGTTTGTTCACCTAACATATCTAACCAGAAATTAGCTAAATACATTCAAAGACGAGCATGAAAATCAACAACACCTCGCATGTCTGCACTACAACCGAAAGTGACCGAACAACCTCATTGCAGATCCATACACCTTCCAGACATACATGCAGTGTTCGAATTAATAGGGGGTCCGGGGGTCATTTGAAAATCTGCAATGTTAAAGGTATCTGTGTGACCCCCTGAAAATTGCAGATTCTACCATCTTTAACATTGGGCCTATGAAGAATGACCCCCTCATTATTTTCATGTATTTCGAACACTGTACATGTGTAGTGATATATTGTTAGATTGCAATTGAACTGCATGAAAATGACTTCATTTGTAAGAAAATACCACTCATGTACTAAAATACTAAGGCATACACAATGGAACATGTGCAAAACGTACTTTTTCTAGGACTTCACAGCCACATATGCCCCCTTTGCATGCACATATAGTATTGTACATGTTTATTCACACATTGTAGAGCCAATATAAGCAGTATGCATGGATTAGACGCATTATAAATACGCATTATTATTATTATTATTATTATTATTATTATATTATTATATGATAACATAATCATGCTTAACGTATTTGAATTAATGTATTATTTTTAATGCATTGTTCGGATGCAAATACATCTATCCAAAAAAGATCTTCATTGACCATATAACAATAATACAATATCAAATGTTGCATATTCAGAGTTCATATTCGTCATATGTCGAGATAAAATAGACAAACATGTAATATCTTTCGAAGTCTTGGAATATTTCCGAAAATATAATAATGTTCAAAGATGGAAATAGTGCGAGTGTTAATATGTCAGTGGTCTATTGATTGTAATCATGCATGGCCTAGGCTAATCTATTCGATTTGGATTGAGGTCGTTCAATAGTATACAGTGGTAGCTTGTGAATGCATACAGTTATTAATAAAAATAAATGTCGTCAGGGTAAAAGTGCAAGAGATGTTGATTCGAACTTCAACTGTAGGCTACTAGCAATTCAATTGAAAGCATTCTAAATTTGAATTTGAATTAAATAACTGCATTTGACGTATTATTATTATGTAATTATAGCTAAACTGTGTAGGAATCCGGTTTGATGCAATCTGATCTTTTGATTATAATGAAAAAGATTATAGTGAAAAGGAAATCATAAAATAAAATAAAAATTGTTTTTAAAATATACTAATAATAACAATTATATGTATAATACATGGAAGTGTTGGGAATGTTTTACATATATTACCTTGCACCCCTCACATGAGAAGACACCATAGTGAAATCCAGACGCCCTGTCTCCACACACCTTACACAGTATATGACCGCCTGGAGGTATACCTGAAGTGAAGACAAGTCATGCAGAATTCTAATAATAATAATACAAATTAAATAAAAATGCGACCTCTCCTAATAAATAAAACGCTCAACAAATAAAAAATTGTGGGAAATTAATTCATTTAATACAAAAGAAGAAGCAGCTTTATTTAAAGGCATAATATCACAGTTGATAGACCTGGATAATGGACAGACGAATTTGGATCTAAGACTAATTACGTTCGATTTACCCACCCAAAAGTTGTTGTTTACTGATGTACTTGATCCCCAACACTCAATAGTTACCAAAATATTCATATTTTATATGAAATAGGGGAACGTTCCGCTATTTATCTTGTCTTTTATGCATGTCTTTTATGCATGTCAAGTGAATGTATTTTGCAGTTGTAGCTAAGAACTAGTCCCAAACAACCATAAACATCTGTGATATTATGCCTTTAAAGTCGTATATCTATATCTATACATCAAAAACGTTAGCTCTGTACTTCGGAGCTGTTATTCCGATAAAATCGGGAAAATGTAACCGCTCATTAAACTTTAAAAAATGGGTGTGGTGGGGTGGATTAAGAAAACGTAGTCTATTGAAGTATTAATAAAACATTTGTGGTCACTTAAAGCAATATTGCCGAGATTTACTGTAAATGTAATTATTCAGCAGTAAATCTAGTTGGACTTACCGTGTTTTGTTGACGATCGCTTGGCCATTGTATGTCTCTGAACTGTGCTTATTACCATACTGCCTGACCAATGTTATCTGGAAACAAACAAATAAAAATAAAAATATTGCAAATCCCTGTAAGCTACTATAAAAAGAAACAAATATAGGCCTTAAAAGAACAAAACAAGAAGTGCGCCATTTGAAGGTCTCGAAGAATTTACAGAAAATTCTAAAAGTTGCTAGTTGCTTTTCGAATCCACACATGAGAGGAGGAAGTAGAATCAGCAGTTAGGTACGTCATTATTTATTATATAATATTTACTACCGACCGTAACTATACAAATTGAGTATAGTCGGTTAATAATATAATCGGTTAATAATATAATTCGTGGCAGTCGATATAAGGACTTGCGCAGAGTTCGATCGTATAATAATAATACTGTATACGTATATACACAGTGACTGTTATCCAATATGCATGACATCGCCCAGCACATTCAATCTCAAAAACTGCAGTCACGATCACGCATGAATCAGCAGAATGTACCGACCCGTACATAATTATATACTGAAGGTAAAATTTGAAGTAACACCGTTATTTTATGGCGGTTGTATAAAGTAGCCCATAGTATTTCTTGGAAAAGGGTAATGTTGAAAGTACTACTAGTATATAGCGTTTATAATTGTCATATTTGAGGATTACTTGCCACTATTAAGACAGGTAGGCCACATTTGATATTAAAGTTAAAAGTGCACGTTTTGTTTTGTTGAACGGTAGTGTGTACTTCAAGCAAAGCCATACTGCAGAAAATGTTTGCGAAAAATGTTAGCAAAAGTATGTATAAGTTGTAATGTATCTTGATGGAAAACGTTAAACATAGGTTTGGTATTTTAATGTCAACAGTTCAACAATTTAGCCATCTATAATGATACATTGCACTCAATAATGAGTATAACTACCTTAGCTACAAAAGGTTCTTGACATGATAGATGCATTGATAACACTTTTTTTTCAAGAAAGCCATCGTCAAAATGTTAAAATATTTACATATTGAAAATATCCACAGAACATGAGGCATGTGGATAATATGTTAATGATTTCGTGACGTAGGGAACCAAACGAGCACCAAGGAAATGTATGTAATGGAAAGTTAGAAACACTGTTAAATCGCCATTGAACATAACGGGGGTTGTGTTGGGTCCATTTTCACGAAAAGATATAAAGTAAACTCGGCTCTTCCATCCGTGGAATTTGTTATCATTGAATAATTACCAAATTCGCAAGTAATTAATTGTTCCCAGATAGAACCGACATAATTGCGATGTATAATCCATCTTCAGAGTTTGATTCAATGCAGTGAACATACATACATACAAACACATACATTCAATACAGCAAATACTATAAATAATTACACACAAAAATAACATTAACGCATATTCAAACATATATTGCCAACAAATTGGTAATTATACAAGAAAATGTATACTAATTTACCATTTTGCTTACCCATGGTTAACAAATATTTTAATTGGAGAGCAAAAAAGCACGGGCTCTAATTAACTGAACATAGTAATATGTTTCTGTATGTGCTATATGAAAGGATTAGGCGATACTTAAATAATTTACAACAGATATTTTGTGGGGAAGACTTTTACCAAATTTCGGCACCGCCTGAGGAATCTGGTGCCACTCTTCCTAGAATGCCTCTGCAAGTTCTTGAAGAGTAGCCCACTACTACTAAATTCATAGTTTCGATCAATTAGACTGGTTGAATAGCTCTATCTTACCATTTCAATTGGGACACATACATGAAAATAAAGCGCGATAGATTGTACTACATGCTCTGTCCGATAAACTGTCATATTGCAAAGTTAATAATAATTAATAAACCCATATAGTAATAATTATTATTCTAACTATTTCACTAACAAACATACTTCCTTTGGAGAAATGCCACACATAGATATTGTGAAGTATTTTAATTGAACATTATTAATAAATTCTATAATAGTGTCTTTTCCCCTTGAGATAAATATAAGCTTGCTACGCCTTCAACCAACATTTTCATGCATGTAATTAATAAATACGAAACTATGTTATGTATCAATTTATAGGACCTCCGCTTGATGTAACTGAAATCATTTTAAACACCTCAACTTGAAAAAAGTCACTTATCTGTTAAACACGAACAGCTGTTTACTGAATTGAAGTCACTGTGACAATGTATCGGCAGAATCGCGAAGTTTCCGAACTCTAGTCTTGGACTGTCTGCGACGACCCCAGGAATATCAGTGCCACCATACATTTTTTAACTCGTTCGTGTACCACAATAAATCGCTACTGGCTACTGTATATATAGCCATGATAACTCGTTACTGTAAATATTGTAATATTAGTACATGTAGAAACATAATGTTTCCTGATCACAATCTGCAGCCTATTAAAATGCAGTATTTATTCATTAGTATGAACATGGCTTAAACTGACAAGTTTTATAGGTATACGTGTAAATTAACACGATGGTATTATATAACTGGTCATAATAACGTTTACGAGTGTCCGACGCAATTTTATTACGAATATACAATCCCACATAGTATGTGCGTAGGTACAGATGTCTAATTAGATATTCATTGTAATATGTAAAGACAAATATTTTATTTTATTTTACATGTAAATTTAATTCATCTAATCACATAATCATGCTATGTAGCACGTTTTATTGGTATCATTGATTAGGAGTGTTTCAAAATAATTCTGATCAAAGTTCGCATGACCAATATTTTTACTGATAAACAGGGATCGAAATTAACACTAGTCCTCTAGCCCGGGCCAATTCTCCCAATGCTAAAGGTATCCTAAGGGTACCATCCTAAGGACTAGTAGATAGTCATAACATTTGTTATTTGTATCACTATTCCGGCTAGTAAGTTTTAAAGTTAGTTTCGATGACTTTTAAAATCGGGTTCGGGGCTTCCAATTCGTTTGGAAGAATGTTCTTTCAAAATTGACAATTTCTATATGAAACCGCAGTGCTATACTAAAACATATGATTAATAAACCTGCCATAACCTATGGTGTATTGCTATTTAATAGTTACGTTAATCGCAAAATTATGATGGAGCTAAAATATCAATCTATTCCTACTGTTTGTTTCCCTTATATAATCCCAAAATTTAGTATCGATAACGAATAATTACAGAATTAGAACAAAATAGCAAAATGCATTATTGGGCTTTGTGAAGTGGGTGCTTTTTCTTTTCATTTTCCTGACTTCTATCTCGTAATATTGATTGAATTAATGGCATACATGTATATGTTTTATACATTTAGATTTAGATCTGGTATGCATGTAGGCCTATGCTGTATACTAGATATGTACATACATAACTAGCTGGTTTGCCTCCACGTGCAACATGTTGGTGAAGGGATCGAAATCATACTAAATAGTGTTGAACAGAACATTGATACACAACAACGATGTCAGTTAATATGAGAAGAATATAAACTACAATATAGTGCTATCCCTTTGGTAGAGTATGTACACGGTTTCCTATATATAGACTGAGCCGATGCTAGTGCAGAAAGGGCAATGGCAATATATAACAGTAAATTTGTTATTTAAAAGAACACAATGAAAATGTCACCACTTACCGTTGTATGAAGTTCTCTTGAAAAGGTTGGATCAAACCTTTCGGACAAAAAATACTTAATTGTAGTGTTTTTCGCGTTGTTCTTCTTTGTCAATTAAAAGACATGATCGGTTGAGTATGTATATAGGTAAGGTGAATTATATCACTTTACACAAACTATTCCTCTTCTGTTGATAAGAATGACTGTTGTGTTCTTGTGACAGTCTTCAGTTCTGTAGTTAAGATGCTGTCACCTTGCCGTACGACTTGCAGACAGCGATCACAGCGACTTGTAGAGTAGTAGGCTCAACCACATATAAAAATATCCTGCCACAGAACCAACGTAAACACGAGCCCCGACCGGACAGAGACCTCAATTCCGATATTTGCAAATATGAAACATGGCGACTTCTCGCGGTATCGATAACTACATTAGTAGATGTTTCATGTCCTAATATGTACTTATTCTTTATTAATGTTTGGTTTCAAGCACGTATATATTGAAAATAAAGCGGGAGTTGGTACGCTTTATCCCTTCGAATCTTCATCGACCTCGCATGACCTACCAGCATCAAAGTATGCCGACTCAGTGCAAAAGGTTCTCGGGTTAGATTTGCGAAAACTCGTTCATCCATGTAATTTAAATACATAAACTCAATGTTTTTGTTTCTGTAATACAAAAATGTGCACGTCCAGAGGGTAAGAGCAGTTTTAGGCGCTCTACACCGCAAAATAGAATCTCAATTTCTAGGTCACGCTAACCCGTTGCGTGAACTAGATCCGTGACTTGTAGTGTACTGTAGTCAGGGGACTAGGAAGTAGGCGAATGCCCCATTCAGACGGTTGCGGTCAAATGGAATTTTCAAGCAATTTACGCTACGCTTAGCTATGGAGACTCTTGAAATGTGCTTCAATTGATGTCTAGCTTTCGAGAAAGTGCAGTGGAAATGAATATAAACATGAACTGTATTCTAGTGACCACGACTTTATTGTACTGAAAACCTACTCTTAGCGTACACCGAACTGTTGACGTCACTCGCCGTTCTGCGTGCACAGGTATGCCAGGCAGAATAGAGACGTATTGATATAAACGTTTATGGCAAAAAGACAGGCTATTGGAATCCATTACCAAATCTTCGATGATTAAATTTTGTAGACATTGGGCTACACGTAAGACATAATCAGACACATTTTTCATATGTAATAGGCTATAATAGTGAGAAGCTAATTTCGATGAATTCTGAATCTCTCTCTTTAATTTCTTATTCTTTACTAGCTAACCGAAATAAAACACTAGCTATTAGACGCTGATTAGTAGGCCTAATCCTATGAAGAAAGAAAAAACATTCCTCATTATATTTGGTGAAATATATGAATGGTAATGAATGACTAGCTATAGCCTAATCTAGATCAATGTATTCATGGCAAACTTCTCGGTCGTTTATCTCTATAATAAACGTTGTAACAGCTCTGTGTTGCTACCTGGGTGCTCATGTAACCTAGATGCACTAGCATAAACAACTGAATACTTTCGAACGCATAGGAAAGCTAGTATAACCTTACAGTTGCCATTCGAACGATGTTTTAATGCTAACTTTCCAAATAAAAATCTATCCATTTGCAGGGAAACGGGTTTCGTAAAAGAATGTACAATTAGGCCTACATGATATGTATAATAAATAAAAATCATAATTAATACTAACAATTTGGTTTCTAGGCCTAATATTATAATCCATTTCTTCTTTATTTTACGTTAATGATGGTAAAGATGTGTTCCTGGCTTCGCAGTGTTATTGTAATTCTATGGAATACTAGTATTTGAAACGTATCAGGGGCGGATCCAGGGTGTGTGTGTGTGGGGTTTTTTTCACGCGGCTTGCGGGTCTGTGGCCTTTGACTTTGACTTTGAATAAATAAATTCATTCACACGTATCTGAGCTGCATAGTAAACAGTAAATTAGCAGTACGGAAGTGTCATATAGTCAGTAACGTAATCTCATTTTGCATACATGTATATTGTTTTAATATTATTTTTGATAAGCAAATGAATTTATATAAGGTCCAAATTCAAATATGCATGCGTTCTTATATTACCTTAGATATAGCTCATTATTAGTGAACAGTATTCGTGTTATTTATTTCTTGTTTGTATATTACCGGTACACTGATTATATAATAATGTATCGTTTAGCACTCATTGCCATTCAGTGCATATTACATATCCTTTTTGTTTAATCTTGTTTGGTATGTATGCCCTATAATAATGTATTTTTTAACCAAATGTATTAAAGGCATAATATCACAGTTGGTTGACCGATATGGTCGTCTAGCATGGTTTTACCTGAAAATAAATGCATTCATTTTGACTACACAAGTAGTTTATACAACCAGTTACCTATTCCACATGTCTCACTAGTTATCAATATTTTCATTTTT
>JAUTBR010084772.1:0-11242 GCA_032361205.1 Pseudorimula midatlantica
CAAGGTAACTAGATATGCCGCTTATTGGACTCTGCCATTGCAGTTTTTGACTTCTGTTTTTATTTACCCGACTTTAGAAAATGTTTACGACATAGAGTAGTGTTTTGTTGTTGCTAATATATTGTTATTATTTTAATTATTGTTATTGTTATTATTTGTACGTTCATGATATATAATAGTATATGTCATATCTAGCACCAGCAGTAGTAGTAGTGTTTTGTTGTTGCTAATATAATGTTATTATTTTAATTATTGTTATTGTTATTATTTGTACGTTTATGATATATAATAGTATATGTCATATCTAGCACCAGCACGTACTGGTGAACACATACACCGCGCGTCTCTGTCTTCTCTCACGTGCACACGTGCGCACACTTATTAAACACGTGTTCTGAGTTAGCCGTGCCTCGTCTTGGAGATCACGCCAATTCCAGGACGAGGCTTGTTTTCTTGCTTCGTTTCGCGAGGTATTCGTGTATCCAAGTTAGTCGTGCTAATTACAAGTGTTCAGTCTTGCTATGGCAGCCAGTTATTGTTTCACATAATATTTATTCTCCTGTAGCTTGTGTAAGATAACCTGTCGGGCTGGTGATGAACTTAATTTGTTTTCTACGCTAAAATGTTTAAGGAATAATTGACATACGCTGTCTTCCGGATTTAACTGAAAGCTGGCTGAAATAACTGAGCTGTGCTAAATCTATGCAATATTTATCAATTGATTTGTATGTGAATAACGTGTTATACTGTATGCAGTTGTAATATTAAGCATTCACTGTGCGATTGATCAAATTGTATATGTGTTTTAGTTTGACCCTTTAATGTTGCTTAACATTGTCCTGAATAAATGAAAATGTCTAAATTAAACTGTAAATATTTACACAAGGCAACATGCCATAATCTAAAACGGAGGTTATTATTATGTATTATTCATACAGTTTATGTATGTTTTCAACTGGTTATATCATATACTCGGTCAATATGTTGGTAATATGCATCATACGAACTAATTGAACTTATTAAAGATATATGTGTAAGATATGTATATAACAAATATGAATCATAATACATAGCTATTAGCTAAGTACTCAAGCTGATAATAAGCTATCTAACAGCGTGCATTGAAACTGTATCATCTTGCCTAAGGCATATGAAGCTTCGTACAAACACAATCCAGCCGCTTTGAAGCCACATCATAAAGAGTTACATCTGGTGGCAGAAGATTGATTCAATTGCCGGTATTTGCAGTAGACATCTCTCCACTCTCCGTGACTGAGCTCATGAGATTCCTGTGCCTGTTCATTTGACGTCGTCGTGCATTGATTCCCCAGTGAAGCTCAATGTGAACACACTTGCCTGAAGGCCTGAACGTGGCATGTTAACACATCCGTTTATAGTACAAGTAAACATGCTTTGTACAGATGATAAATGCGACTTATTAAAAGAGAAAGTTTATCAAAAGGTACCAGCAGGGGCTCACACCTATCATACCTCAGGAAGGAACGTATCCTCTTTGTAGGTTGGTTCTTCTTAACACGATCCTATGTACTAGGACTGCGTTGGATGTATGAAGTAAGATAGTACATACATGAGGTCTATTTATGGTCAACGACTAATACTGACAGCAAGGAGTGTCAGCTTTAGCAACACCTATATGGCGATTCTGACCTCATCGGCAAGTTAACGGTACGTCTATTAACAAACCATGAACTGGAGTCGTGGCTGTATAACTCGGAAAGGAGCGTCCTCAGATAGGAGCATGCCCTGTACAACGTGACTACTGTGACAGATATACGAAGCTTTCTTGAGTACGATTTTATGCTCTCACTGCATGAGTCTCAGAGTATTTTTCACAAGTTCCAATATATACATTTTGAGCTTTAGTATCAAATCGTACCCGAAACGTTTAAAATCTCGGGATCAGGCTATTCCTCTGTTCATCAGGTATATTGGAATGTGTTGTACATTGTCCATATTTATCGACTATTTGGACCAAACCAACATCTTGGTAAATTATTTAAGACTTTTTCTGAAGAGAATATACATTAATTAGTAAATGATGAAATATATAAATAATTCATGATTATTTAAAAAGGAAAATCATAATCAAACCATTACTGACATGATTGGTTAGACACAATATATATTTAGCATAATTCGAAGATGTCAAGAACATTGCTTGATACCAATTTATATTATTCGACTTGGTCCTGGTTCAACCTCTACGTTCTGTATTATTGATATACTTATATTATAATCCATATATAGCACAAGACTTTAGGCGTAAACTATGTCTTGAAATTCAACATCGAACCCAATAATGTCATGAATTGTCAAATAATAACCATTACTGACATGATTGGTTAGACACAATATATATTTAGCATAATTCGGACCTTGCTTGATACCAATCTATAGTATTCGACTTGGTCCTGGTTCAACCTCTACGTTCTGTATTATTGAAATATAATACTTATATTATAATCCATACACTATCCGTACACTATGTCTTGAAATTCAACATCGAACCCAATAATGTCATGAATTGTCAAATAATAACTCCCGTACATTTGAAAACTACCGGTCTAATTTCAATATTAATCTTTAATATTGCCACACTGCTATAGATGTGCTGTCTTGTAGTGCCATTCTTTGGTTCATTGCCCCAGATTACAAAGCTCTTGGTGTGGATGTCCGCTATACTTACCTTGGTACAAAGGCGTCTGTAACTTGAACTCCTAAGCGCACACGTGGAGAAACGCAAATTGTATGGTGGTGGAGTTATTTCTCCGGGTGTCTCTTGTCAATTCTATCCTCATAAATTGCGATTGCCATCGACAACGTAAAATATTACATTCTTCAACCCTACGTACATGTATATCATTGACAGCAAGCATATAATGCCGTGTAATAAATAGAACAATTATTCAAGCTATTGTAATATATACAGTCTATAGTACTACTATATACCCTTACTATAGCAATGATCATCACCATTCTGAGTAACATTTTAATACAACTCGAGCTTCAATAATATTAGGTACTCGGTGGTGTGGAAGAGTATATTTAGAGGAGAATAAACATGTACCGGTATTCTTAAATTATGTTTGACGCACTTCTGGGACAATGGTTACTAATCCATCTTTTCAAAATACAAATTCTTACCATTTTCGTAATGCGATAAAATAAAATAAATAGTTACGAAATAGAAACCTTCTGTCAAATAACACAGTTGTATTGTATGTCATTTTTTCAATAAAAGATGACACGTAATAGCAAATACTTTGTTGGGGATGATGGTCATTATAACAAGAGCATGGCAAATATATATTTTATTGGATGCATGCGAGACGCGAGTTTGAAATAGTTCTAAATGTATATTCACAATACTTCACATACTATGCATCACTACAATGAATTCATCTGTTCTGTGTGTATATACATATGGACTGGATATACTGACATTAAATAGAAAACATATCGTATTAATCATATTTTACCGCAACATAATTGGTGACGATGTTACACACACAGACACACACACACACACACACACACACACACACACACACACACACACACACACACACACACACACACACATCCAGAATGAAAATAATATACTACAGATTTACCATAATATTGCTTCAAGTGTCATGACGTAGTCTTATAATGTGTTTCATCCGGACAATCGATGTAAAGTGTTGTCTTTTTCAATTTTACTTTGGTCAATTATATCCAGTATTATCCATTATTAAAAGTAGTATAATATCAACGTTGTTTTATATGGCGAGCTATTTGGGGGATTCTACCTCAGCGTGGAGCCAGTATTTCTGTATTTTCTCTAAACCAAATCAACAGGCGATATCAAGTTTCGCTGGAAACTATTAAATCTCAATGGCGTATCAGCTGTACATAACGTCATCGAGTTGACGCAAATTACTTGTTATCATTTTGAAAGTCGAGAGTCTAATACCTTAACAGCAGTTTGTGAATTAACGTTTCGTGTGGCCATAGAAAGACTATAAACTAGTCACATTTGCCTCCCGGTAGGGATGTAATGCTTGTATATTGACGCAGCAGTTTTCATAATACTAGAGGATAATGCGCGGGGTGTATGTCTCTGTTTCTAGTAGACATGTAACACGAAGCCCGTGACGATCATCCTACGTCGTCCCCTGTTTGTCTTGGTAAAGACAGGTGAAATAGTCTTTATAAGGAATTATAGAATCCAAGGTTCTCATGTAGTGCTTCTCTCCTGTCTTCAGATACCTGTGTAGAGAGATGACGTCCACAGGGGGGTTCTGACTACCTATGCCATTCGTGTTCAATCCCTGGAACAAATAGAACCTGATCTTAAGACCATGTGACCTCTGGTAGCTATCTTGCTCGCCGTGTCTCGCGTGGTTTCCTGCAAGTGGAAATTTAACCTTTCTTTTGGCCGTTGTGTATATATTCTTCATTAATGCGAACCTATAATTTTCTAAAATCATGTTAATATATACAATAATATTTATCCCTATTCTTTTAAGATAATTATGTATAAACACAAAAACACAAACAAAACACACACACAAATGTGTTTGTATTTCTACATTTGTTGTAGTACATTGTATATGTTAATTGTTACATATATTGTATATCCTGTACTTTGTTACATACATAGTACGTCCTGTGGACGTGTGACCTTTGACTGTGAATGCATAAACCCATTCACACACACAAGAACATCGGTCCATACATTTAGTGTACATTAATCAAGCGTTCGATTTCAAACCAACAACTGCATATTATTACGACTGCGTATCAATGAATATTCATTGACTGCGTATCAATGACTGAGTATCAATGACTGCGTATCAATGAATATTCATTGAAATACTTAACTGTATTTTTAATATTGATTAAGTTTTATTCACTTACGACCAAGTTTAATGTCATAGACAAGGGGCTCGTGTGCTAGAAATTGTTCCCTGGAAGTCTTGCACGTGTATGCATGCGGCATTCTCTGTGTTTACCGACATCAGATGGGTATTTAAGAAGCACTCGAGACGCAGCAGAGACGGGACATGGATAGCGGATTATAGACTAAGGTGTATGCCAAGGCATGCCATAAGTGCATAGTAAAACCTGTGTGTGGTTAACTGGATTAGAACTACATCAACGGGGGTCAGATGTCGAGGCACTTGTGAGCTACGGACGTTACTAGGGCGCGTATGTTATAAGGACAAACAATAAATCAAATGTTGGCCCATCAGCATTCGTAGAGAAAAGTGGTAGAAGCATAGCATTGTCTTGGGTAACCTAAGAGATGTTCACGAGAATGTACAGTACGTAATAATAATAATAATAATAATAATAATAATATCAATCGTTGAAGAATCCGTGTAAAACAACCATCACAACAAATAGCTAAAACACTGAAATGCATGCATGTAACTCGATAGTATTTAGAGATTTGAATAACTAATCTAAATTTCAAGCGCACTATAGCCTAAATTATAGGACTATACATGTTGAGCTTGCATAACATCACTGATATCAGTTTGTCATAACTGCTCAAACATGTATTTGTGGGTACAGCTCTATGCATCAATTTCAAGACTAAAGAAAAGCTCGATGCGACTATTTTCTCATCACCCCATTTCGTATCCGCATCGATTGTAAATAGAACTATAATATCCCTTTAATGGGTGTCGTTACGAAAGATAACCGACGCCACATGCTACTGAATAGGTTCCTAGTATTCCTGGAATCGTTAGGCCATGCCAACTGTGATAAAAATAAAGAATATGACTATTTCATTAGTTGTAGGCCCCACAACTTGGTAAATATTATTTGTAAAAAAATAGTAATAATAATTTTTAGAACGGCGTTTAAAGGATTACAATAACGATTTGTTTATTGAAAATTAAGAATGGTGCCAACTCATGCAACATAGTTCTGTTTGGGTAACTGTGTGTACATATTTTTAGATTATTTTTTTTTTAAACCGCTTTTAAGCTTTAAGGTTGTTTAGCTAATATCACCGCTTTTCAGTTTATAGGAGAACATGTGATGCCCATAGTGCTGATTGTAGCAGCAAACCTCCAATCGCCGGCTGGTACTAGCGAACAAGGATGCACTGCAACTGCTGTGGTCGCATCGGAAAGGCAGCGTGTGGTCTCAACTGACACATTTCTTCCCTTCTCTTCAATCAAGACGCACTGTCACTGTAAATACCACTGCAAAGTGCATTTCCCACATACCACAGCCGTTTTCAGTAAGCTCTGAGTACTGTGCATAATATCTCACAAGGGTATAACCACTATAAATAACCACGTTACGTCGAATACAATGATGATGATTTGAAAGAGAACAATGTGTTCTTTCAAACAGTAGTTTAGTCAATTGATGTTCAGTATTGATTGCTAATTGTCGGAACTTGGTTTTTATTTTAAAGGCATACAATAAATGGGTTTGTTTGCATATGTCATGGTCAAACGTATTTTTATTTGAAAGTACGTACATTTGATGTGTCGAAACAACTAAATTGGGTAACCAGATACATGTTGCGCATATCTCACTGGTTTTCAATATTTCAATATTCTATTATGTTATTGTAATTTCGAACACGAGCACGTGGTCATTAATAAATACTATGTATACCACCTCCCAGTGTGTGCGTGCCTAACATTGGAGTATAATGGGTTCGCTGTAGAACTCCTCAAAGTGAAATACGCTATTTGTAATTTAATAATTCCTCTGTGACATGGGATTTACCAATCCTCATGCTATGCTGAATAAAAATATGTTTAAATCATTTACCAGTGCTGTAGGGGGTCACGAACGTCTTGTTGGCGATACAACAGCGATGATACATACAGTACTTGTATATACTTTGCATTTAAAAGTCATATTTGGTCAATTGCGGCAATTAATATCTGTGATTGTACGCGTTTAAAAGTTGAAGTAACTTTTTCCGCAGAAATATAATTACGACACCTAAGTTTCATATGCCCCTTGTTTCATAGTCCTTGTTTCAGAAATAATGCACATATTATAATTATAACAGCAATCCCGGTCAATTCCTTGTCGGGCGTATTTAAACAGTATTACATGTATGTGTATTTATTGAATATTTATGTTTTAGGAAATGATGAACAGCCGACTAAATGGCTATTTGAATACGTCTCCAGGTTACATTTTGAATTCAAAATATTTTATTGACACAAATTTACAAGGATCAGACAAAAGCAAAGAACATCTACGTCCTCTCCTTATTTACAATTATAATAACTTAGTCGGTGCAATATATAGCGAAATAAATACAAAAAGAATAAGTAAGGTACAATATAAATTTGTTTTAAAATAAATTATTATATTACACATTATATTACACATATATGTTGCACGTAATATATATTATACATCACAGTTCAGCATTCTAAATTGAATATACGTATCACCAATCGCTAGCGGCAGTTCTGTGTCATGCACTTTTTTATTGACGTCGTTGTGTAACCTGACAAGTTATGAAATATCTACAAAATTCGTGACGGAATCAGGAAGAACCGCAGTCATTTATGTCAGATCTCGGCCAATGTTTTCAAACGTTTAGAACTGCTATTCGGAGTTATGTGCAACATACAGTATTTACCCTAAAAAATAAACATGTGAATGGACTGTATGGTCTAGTACTTTTAGCAGTATTTGCCAGTATTTTCTAAAAGACCATTATACCACGTGGCAGACCTTTAGTTAGAAAATAAGAGATAGAAAAGAGCGGTGCTAATGAATCTGCCATCTAAGATACATCGCGGTGACGGATCGCATTGTGTGAAAGTGGCTAAATCAGTGGACATTTCACAGCACGATGTGAGGAGAATGCAGCCAGGAGACTGTGAAATTGTCACATGCCAATACCAGACCAACACCAGGCCAACATACCAGGCCGACAGGACAGTCACCATTATGTTGGCAGTAATTACTAACTTTTCAGTCTCGTGGCAAACCAGATTGGACACCTCTTGACACTGTGTGTGTGCAACGTCCGCCGTAACGCTGTATAACTTCATATGCCTATATTATAGATAGGTATTCATGAATATCAAATGGAACGTACGGATAGAAATATTGTTAGCCTCGTGGCATGATTTGAGGTGATGGAATCAATGGTCCAGTGAAGGGGGATGAATATCATTGACGAATTGACGTAGTTTAGTTTCAACTGTACATAGTTGAGGGCATTTCGATCATAGTCTGCAGTCTGACTAGTTGATCATTAAAAAGACACTATTTATAAACATAGGTTCATTATTATGAAATTTAATCAAATATATTTATATTGACATTTTACGTGTTTTAGAGTATATGTGCAGTCTTTCAAATGATAATATTCAATTGTTATTAAGCCGTAAAATTTGATCAAAGTTGACTACAACATATATAAGAAGTGAGTATATAACTTCTTTCTAAGCAAAGATATTCTTGCAAGCCATGGATAAATAAATTAATTAAAATGTTAAATAAGAAAGGTATTTATTCGTCTTATCATTGTAATGTACCAGTTATCTCACCTCGGGGTGAAATTATTATATACAGTATATGTAATATAAATGAATATTGACACTAGCATACTCCAATATTTATGCCATCATGTTATGCAATTGTAATATTAAGGGTAACACTTGATGATAAAAGACAGTCTCAGATCACGATAAAGTGTTCCAGTTACCAAAGTAAATCGTTATTCTAGTCATTATTTGTTTACGAATGGCATACACCAGAACGGACGCACAGTCTGAACTAAATGTAATACCTATTTGATAATATTTGCTGCAATGTTATATGGTACGATGATGTATAATATGAATGTACTTCTCCGATATGTTCAAAAGACTTTAAAAGATCACTTGGAGAATTATTAAGGCTTGGAAAGCACTCACGACAAATGTAATTTTCGAACCTGACTCGATTTGATATATTTTTGTACATTTGAAAATGTTGACGTAATGACTGGTGTTATTTTATACGCTTCTATTACATCTGGAGACCTCCCATTACTTTCTAGACTCGTGGATAAAGTAACAACAGTCTTCAGAATGCCTCGGGTAGGTGTTACTTACATCAACCCATGATGACATATTTAATATCAAAAGACGTTAATGTGAGACTCTCTAATTACAAGGATAGTTCGTATGAGAGGCTGCTATCCACGAGATAAGATGACATCAACGTCGCAGAATCCTACGGCTTGTTATTGTATGTTAATGCATCATATGCACCAACGCAACGCGATACATATCCACCATGGACCATCAATTACCACTGTCAATTTTGCATTCGGTACCTGTCGTACCTTTCCGGGCGTGTTAATTTCTTGTGACATGGTGTCGTCAACAGTATACGATATATGCATGCACGTGTTGTGCAAGGTACAGTTTGGCAGGTTCAGTTCCATAGCGGATTCTCCTCCAATCAGACCATGGGTTTCATCCAGCATATGTTTGTGGTGAAGAGCTTACTTTGACAGAAAGGGGATATATGTATATGCAGACTCCAGCTTACGAGAGCCTAAGAGAGGTTATGAGGTCATGTGGTCCAATTATTCCTGACACGTGAAAATATAGAATGATCTGGAGTCTCGTAATTCACCTTTATTAGACTGCACTAATGGCTTCTGAATGTGTCTGTTGCACCACCCACAGGGTAGGCATGAACGTATGTATAAATCTCTACCCAGAACGAAACCATTAGCTTTATTGTAGATTTGGCAAATTATGTGTATACTATATACTGTGCCTATGCTTTGGTAAGACACAAGGTAAGGGATAGCCCCCATAAATGGGATCTATAAACCACAGACGCATATGACGTATTGTGTATACGTCCATGTGCATATATACTTTGGTAATGCCTATTAAAAGGACCATCTCTAGCTCTGGGAATAATAAACTATATAGTATGATATGGAATCCTACGTGAGCAGATACCAGTTTTCTGGTCGTATAAAGAGTAAGGATTTAGTATCCCGTTCTCTTATATCAAAATATTAAATGCTGTACATGTCGCTATGCTAGGCACATGTGTATATACACTGGCGATCTTGGCATGGTATATTTTCCAATAACACATTTTACTTTCGATATAATGGAATTCAATTACATATTTCCGGAAACCAGATGGAACTAATCTTAAAGATTCCGTTCATGAAACTCTGATGAGCTCAAACGACCCATACTCACGGCTTCGTACCGATGTCCTTTCCAAACGATGAACGAATTCTGCAGAACCAAGACATATACGGAATGCTAACAGAAACCTAACTGACACTTCCATTACGCTTCCATACAGCTGCCGGAAGTAAAATCTTCAAGTCTGTTTTTGCTGTCAATCAATAATCATTTTGAAGTTGAATACAAACATGAGATTCATTTTATCTCCAGTGTTTTAAAAACCAATGGCCATAAATCAATTTGTCTGTAGTGCAGCTCACCTCAAACAGAACGGCTATAAACACAGTAGTAGTCAGAGCTCGAGGCTCGTCTTGAAGAGTAAATACACTCCTGGCTTTAACAGGAAAACGTGCTTCCCTCTTGCAATACAATCATTCATCAAGCTCCAAAAGGGTGCTTAAGAAAACTATTACAGCACCGTGTTGCATTGCTCAAGCTTCTGTGCCAACCCTCAAATGTCAGTCTGAATTCAGATGTCGAAAACTTACTGAGCAATTCAATATATTCTAATGGGACTCAAAATAACTCGGACATGACGTCAGCTTGGCAAGCGTCGCCGATATTCTGTAGTGCAGCATGTTAACCTCCAGTGGCTGTTTATTGTTAAAAATTACCGAAATGAACAACTTGTATGTATTTTTCAGGAACTTCTACATACTGTCCATAGTTCTATCTATCCTTAGTCCACGTCCTATCCACATAGCCTCCCAAGTGAAAGTCCTATGGGTTCCTAAAAGCGCTAAGACAGCACCTCCTGTTCCACTGTTATACCGGAACTGCTTGCAGGTCAACCGGGTACAGGCTAACATCTTACGTTAGCATTGCCAAAGATCAATACATATATATCTAAATATGTTAACTGTTGTAACCCATGGGTATAGATGATATATTGGAGCCTTATGGGTGTATTAATAAAAATTTTAGGTTAAGATGTAACTTAAAGGCATAATATCACAGTTGATAAACATGTATAATCGGACAAACGAAATTCGATCTGAGACTAATTACGCTTGATTTATCCACCC
>JAUTBR010085882.1:0-11233 GCA_032361205.1 Pseudorimula midatlantica
TAATAATAATAATAATAATAATAATAATAATAATAATAATAATAATAATAATAATAATAATAATAATAATAACATTATATGGAGAGAAAAAAATGGAAAAGAATAATAATAATATTTAATAAAAAATAATAATATAATAATAATAAATAATAATAATAATAATTAAGACTAATATATAAAACCAATGATACTTAGAACAATAATAAGTTTACTTATAATGAACTAAACAAAACTCAATAGCAGGCTCAAAGCGCCACATTATCATTACCCAGGTCTATGCACCATGATTAGTACCAGTACTGTATACTAGTAGTGTATACGCAAAGTCAAAGACCACGATGCGGTTAACATAATACATTACGGACATGCCACAGCAAAATTACACAAATGACATAATATTTGACAAGTTGGAGATGTCAGATCCCGCGACTTAGAAATAGGAGATAATAATCACCTCAATTTTGAAACGAGTCAGATTGATAATTATAATCGCATTAGAAAATCGGCTACGTGTACACTATGGGTTGGTGCCATTCATATAAATATTCACAATGAATAAACATGTATTATTCCACCATCCCCGGGGAGCGATTCGTCATGGTGCCAGGAAATGTGTGTAAATAAACAACATCAGCATGCTAGAGAACGGGAAACGGGCAATTGCAAGACACGATCCATGGCAAGCTAGAATTGGAAGAATACTCATGAAGATAACCTTGTTTTGTTCTACTGTATTTCATTATTTCTTCTGTAAAGCTATTATACATATGTTATCAAAAAGATAGTTTTATTAAAAAAAGTATATATACTTATAACAATAAATACAGTTGAACAAGATGATGATATGTCGGACAAAATTAATTTTGTAATAGTCAAAGGATTTTTTAAGAACTTAACATCAAGCGTGGACGATGTTAAATTTGTATACTAGTATAGTGATCGGAGTGACATACATTTATATTCATCCAATACTAATGGCATAGCAACTTTGCATGTTAGAACACTGTTTGGATATTTATTTGTAGAGTGATGTCAAGAATATAGTATTGCCATTTTAAGTTATATCCGGCCAGTATGCTTCAAGTAGGATGCGTTAGTTGTTTAGAAAATCACAACCTGAAGAGAATTATTTACATAGAAAATTATTTATAATATTGTAACATCAATAATATTGTAGGCCTACGTTTGTTCTCTGTCGATATCTTTGATGTCACATATATTTATCTCGTAAGTGTAAGGAGCTACGAGATAGTAAGGCGTTAATTATGTCTTTAATATTAATTGTTATAATACTATTGTTATACTAGTATGTTTAATATGTTATTGCAAATAGTAAGGAGTCCAGTTTCGAAGTGTCCTTTCATCGTGCAATGCGGTGTAACTGATCATGACATTTATTTTCATATTTCAAATGTATCACTGAAAATCTATGGACGAGAAAAAAATAATCGAAAACAGAATTTAAATAAAATAATTCAATATTATTCTAAATAGTCTAGCCCAAACCGCGTTGGTGTCTGTATGTATTTTTTTTCAACGCGAACTAACATATTCCAGTCTTCTGTGATGTGATGTTCTGTTTTATACAAAGCGCTCATCGCTCCACTTTTTAAAAAAAGAAGTGAATAAGTATGCTAGATTCCATATAGAAATGTGTTGGACTTACATCACTGATGTGTGAAGTAGTCATTTTGAAAATATTAGGAATTTTAAGTTCGGTTATAGCAATTATTAATCTTACGGGATGATGAGCTCGAATTTTCTTTCGCGGTCTAAATGATTGTTTTGAGTATCTAATAGCGATCACACTTTTCAACAAATTAGACCAATTAATTTCAACATGTTCAAGAAAATCTAAATATAATTATTCTATTATTCTTAATAATTAATGTGCATTGAACCCACTAATTGTGTGTGTCCGCTCTTTGATATAATGCTCCTCGGAGGCAGTCTTGTTCTGTTGGAAATGCTATATTATATCTTGTTTTACATGTTCATGAAGTTTACTGTTTAGCTGGTTTACAGTTTTCGGCTGCTTGTACTAACACAAGGTGTTCAATTAAGATAAGATGTCTTTAGTATTAAAGCACATGGTTGTGATTGTTTATAACAATTTCCGGATGAGGAAGTCGAAGGCATCCTCATACTGGGAAGAGTCTATTGATCGATATCATCTTACTGTTGAAATAACAGCGTGGATCCCACACTATTATCATCAGTTGTTAACCTACAAATCCACTGTAGAATCTCTGCTATCCTCTAACCATCCCTCTTCTCGGTTATACGTCGTCGCAAACTGGTGAAAGATTCCCGCAGCGACGTTAAACTCCATATTCACTCACTGTCGGTCACTACGAGATACCTAATTTGTCTATATTAATTTATAAATTACTAGTATTCTGCTTTAAATGCTTATTGCATCCTTTATATTGTTTTTCTATCTCAAGCGTGGACAATCAAACTTTGGGTGGTAATATAAAAACACATGGAAAGAATAATTTTGTACAATACAAATTACAATTTATATTCCGTAATCATCTCTCGCAGATGTAAGGCCTATATGTATATATTACAGCTTTACGGAAATGAAAAGGGATAGATTATTATTATTAGAAGTCATGCACGTGTCTCTTCTTAATAACAAAAATGCCTATAAAATTGATGAATACTGTTGTAAGTAGATCTTAATGCACCGCGGCGTACTCGGAATTGACGTCGAGAATACATTTTACGTTACCGTGACGTCACGCGCGTTCTTTCCCCCTCCACAGCCTGGTCTTTGACAAATCTCAGGGCACCTGCTTTCCTTTGATCTCTCCGCAAACTGTTTGTGTATTGAAAGGAAGGGGGATTTATTTTACTATTTAACACTATCAAAATTCAATTTCAGCGGTTAAATCTAATTTCACATCGCCAGATTCCTGCTATGCGCTATTCATCATAGTATAATGCATCTACACAGACAAGATCAGACCTCAATTTAGCAAGGCACTTGTGGTGTGTTAGATTTGACAAACTCCAGACGCAGCCATGGTCAGATCGAGAAAGGTCGCTGCGATCAAGAATCGTGCTGTATATATGTACTGATACTCCACTATAGAAGTCGATCAAGGGACTTATTTCACAAATGAACAATGCCTTACGACGTCGTATCCATTGGGGCATTGATAAGCCAAAGGGTGTATTACCATGAAATTTCCACAGAATTCAAGGTGGAACAAGAACCTCGCAGGAAGCAGTATAGTACTATTTAGACAAGCAATGGAAATAATTTCCTAGTAAATAATCGTCCTGATTCAAATCAACCAAGACCAACTTTGGAAATGATGAGATATTTCGGATGTTCTAAGCTGGAATCTGTTCATTCAATGATGCAATACATAACAGCATGTTCAACACAATTGAAAAAATACCCACCAAACATCTACGGATAATGGTGAAATAGGAATTTTGATTATTTGAATGGGTCCGTTCAAATTCTTTCACAGACTAAAGAAAAACGTTCGACACGTATAGATGTACACAGCTTCGTGAAATTGACCATGTTCTGGTTTACTACGATATCATCTGATCGAAGGAACTCTAGCATCGTCTTTATACATTAGTTCGCAGAGGCAAGGGTACTGTCGAATGTCGGTCTTCAAGAAAGTCTAGACGTCAAAGCAAGATTAAAGTATTTACTGTCCATTGTAAATAAATTTGTATACATAGCTGTCATACATAGACAGTACTATGTAGAATACAGGACATAGTAAGCACTACTAGACACTACATGCTATACAATACATAGAATACAGGACATGCTATGCACCACATACTATATACCACCTACTATACCACATGTATACATGCATAGAGATACCGTAATGGTAATAATTAATTAATTGGTAACCTAGTAGAATACACTCTGAATATTGCATTTCAGGACCTTTGTCTTTGTTTAATGATAATTTGTATTCGTCCTTTTTATCATATTACTTTTTATTCGTTCTTTTTATCTTGACCAGGTGGACGAATTTTCAACAAATACTGTACAACAATCTACATTTATTCCCACCCCCTCTCTCCTTCTCTCCTCATTGTTTTACTACCTCCTCTACCCCCCCCCCCCCACACCCCCACACCCCCACCCCCACGCACTCACTCTGACACTAACAAGACTTCTGGAACCTCCCCGAAATATTTCCAATTTCCGTATATTTAATTTCCAGCCGCAAATAGCTGAAGCCAGGATTCAAATTGAATGTCGATCGTTCTGCATATGCATCCGACATTCTTTTCCCAGACGAACCTCACAGTTTACAGCAGCGCGACTCTGTTTAGTGACATTGTTAAGAAGCGCGAAGACTGACGAAGAACGGAAACCGGAAGTTGTAAGAAGTTGGTCATATTATTTTGAATGGGTTTACACTCCCTCCCCGTAAATCACGAAGACGTGGTGCCACCTACTCCTGGCATGATTTGAATGTATACTGATCGAGAACATTGGAGAATATATCACTCGGGTGTAATTATAGATGGTAATTATAGATGGTAAGCCAAACGAACAGTAGGTCATTAAGTGGATATGGAATGAATGGTTTTAGAATATTATTATTTTAAATATAAAGTACATATCTGGTTGTATGCATACATTGTCTTGGATATAACTACAAAGTATTATAGTACACTTTTCGATTTATTTGAAGTATCATTTTGGTCAATCATCTATATATCGTAATAGTCAAGTTGTAGCTACAATTGATTGTCAAATTTTCGGAACCCGCTATAAAAGTAAATCCATTGCATGAACTACTTTTATCGCAATAATATTTTCATCTAACAATATTCTCGGGTCAACATGTGAATTATTTTATGAACAGAGTATGAACCTTGATCTTGAAACCACTGCATGGTAGCCTATATATACTTTTCGTAGGACTTATCATGGCAGCTATTATTGCATAATTCGTACTGTCAGCTTATGAAACACATTGCCATTGCATACTTATAACATCGGTCAAAAGTAACAGGCCTTCCTTTCTAACATGCGTACTGGCTGGAAAATAATGGGTACCGGTATGAATTACGTACGTACCGGCCGTATAAGCTGACTGGGTAGGCAAAGGATACAATACGATATGTAAACCTACAACTATAGTCACTTCATATTTGAGAGTTAGGACTGCACTGATTTATCCGGTCGGACCCATAACCTTTCTAAAATAGCATCCCTTTTAACACATTTACAACAAGACACCCGCAGCTTTACAAGAACTAAAAGCAAATCGAAACATTTAAAACTTTACTCTTTCCATCTTTACTTGTTTTACTTAGACATCCTCTGTAACAGTTTCTCGTGTCTTGTTTATTTTTGTGAACGTCTTGTTGAAAATTTGTTGAGAAGAAGAATATAAAGAAAATGTGTTGTTTGACTTCTTTATAAACCTCCGTGTGAATTTAATCCGTTCACCAACGTGCTCAAGAATCTGAAATGTTGCATCCTTTACCTAAAACATCTTAGCGCGAATATTCCACATGCTGATCGAAAACCCGTTTCCACTTTTATTTTGAAAACTACCGGGATAGCATTCCGCATTTACCCGCAGTGTTTCAGAACTCTCGTCTTTTTAAAACGCCGCCAATCTAATCGCAATTAGATCTTTGTTCGTTTCCGTTACTATTTAAGATCTGGATAAGTGGAAACGAATCAGGATTTCATTTTAATTACATTGAAACTACCCACATATCAGGCTGATGAGAGGAACGTGTCATGAACGTAGACTATAGAGGAAGAGGGGCAAATATAGAAAAGGGGCAGGGGGATCTAGGATCTAGATCTTCTCGTTTGTTCAGGAGCATAACATCGTGTAGCAGCTCACGTGGGTAGCGTCCCCTGCTTCTCCCAACATCTGACATTTCTGGTTTTGCTATGAACTTTGTAAAGACGTCCATGTCCTCCAATATCGGTCGCACGTAAAAGGTTTCGTGGTTTCTCCCGACCCTGTCCCGATATTCTAAGGTTCCGTTGGCGCTTTGCCGTCTGGAATCAGTGTCGATAAAAACGTAACGTTTTTCCACTCCCGAGGTTTCTTCGCATCATTACCGTAGCCATGTGTGTTCTGGCGTGGGCCATGCATGTTTACTTCCGCCGAACTACACCTTTTGATTGTGTCAGTCCGCGGGGATTTATCTTCAACTTCATTGTTTGATAAACAGTTGGGGTTGTCGTGGGGAAGGCGTTCTACTATAGCCGATCCACTGAAATGAATGTTCGATTCCTTTAACATAGGTTTTCTTTTGAATTGGGCCTCGATTTTGTTCCAGAGACGTCTGAAAATAGATGAACCTTAGAGTGTTAAACCAACGAAGACGTACTATAAAACTTTATTCACTTCCTTTTAAATGCTATCAATAGAGATAATGTAGTCGAACAAATTTCCAAGTGCACCTGCGTTTTATCAACTAAACAGGTTCTATGTAGGCCCCGAGATTGAGGAAACATTCCTATAGTACGATTTTATTCTCAACTCAAAAGTGTTGTCCACTAATCAACACACAACCTTTGAGCTTGAGTATGAAATCGTGCTGAAATAGATTCGTAATCTCGGGACCAGATGTGTCGTTTCCATTTTACAACTAGGGAAAAATACAAAATCTGGATTGTTAGAATAATTCTCTTGACAATACCTTCCACACACTCGTATCGTTGTATATAACTTGCACACCTGTGCAATGCAATTTATTACAGAGATCTATAATGTATATTCCCGTGTTGTGTGTTAATGTTCATCAAATCCTGAGTTTCAATCTGTGTTATGCGCTCGCCACAGCGGTGCCAACTTAATCGTATTAACCAGTTATGTTTTAAACAGTGGGGATGAGTTCATCATTTTCTTCGGAGGAGGAATTGTACTGATTGAATTAGGTTCTGGCTAATTAATATATCAAACTTTAAGCTGACAATTTATGAGAGTTAGTTATATGTTTTGACTCGCTTAAAGTTAACATGATGCAGTTAATGAGAAAAATGAAATCAATCTGTGGTTGTTATTGCTTTCTCCGCCTTATGTCCACAGCCTCGTTTTGGAAACCGCTAGGGGTCGCCCATCCGACTAGTTCCATGACGTCTCAACGTCCTTCAAATTGTCTTTGATGTCAAGGCGAGGTCATTATGCCCCATGTTAGCATTAAAAATATAAGTAAAATGGCGGGGGAAATCAACGGGGAGTTTGTAATGACTTGGACTATAGGACATGTACTTAAATTAACGAAGTAATTGTATACTTTGCCTACAGATATATATATAATGAGTTGCAAAACTACAGGCATCAATTGACAATTCATGTTACTATATGTTTATTTCTACACACGAATACAATCTAACATATATAGGAATATATGCCAACACGATTGAAATTCAAATTTATCGAAACTAAATACCATGATGATAGTCGGAATTGGTTATTTTGTTATACTTGAACTTGTTATACCCTCCCTTCCTACCTTTCTCTCTCTCTCTCTCTCCATCTTCTATTTCTGTCTCTCTGTCTCTCTCTCTCTCTCTCTCTCTCTCTCTCTCTCTCTCTCTCTCTCTCTCCTACCCCCACACCCACACACCCCACACCCGACATAATTTTATACTTAAAAAAATTAACTTATTGATCATATCGTGCAATCTCGAACGAACATACGGATGCTACTTCACATTAAAAAGCTTAATGTACTTTTAAATCAGTTTCAAATTATATCCGAGTGAGATATGTTTGTTTTAGTGGCCTAAACAAGCCAGCTGTAATTACAAAACGTATTAGACCGGTGTTGATGGACGTCGAGAGAGGAATCAGTGCGGCTTCTGATAGATACCCCAGAAGAAAAACATGCCAAGCCGTCTTTCCCCGAACCTCACAATTAATCATTCAGTAGTGGGAGATCTGTCTTCGCGTAATTTAAATTAATATTTCTTTTTATTAAAGCTTTTTAGATCATCTGATAATTTGGCAATAAACGGTGTTGTTTTTTCAGTAAGAAGGTCTGTGTCTTTTATCATTTCGGTCCACGACTTATCAAACTCTCTTGTTTTTGTTATTTGATATACGTTGACCCCACAAAGATCGCCTGCGTTACCGGAATTGATATCTTGTGAATATTCCGAGTCTCTAATATAAGCATCTCTCTTTATCTCATCTCTCTACCTTCTCTCTATCATCATATTTAATTAAAAGAATACACATACAAAAATAAAACTGCAGAAGATGAGTTATAAGGAAACGTCATTTTGAACTTGATACAACAAGAGCAAAGTTAGGAATTATAAATTCTGAATTCTGAATTTATGACAATCGTCATGTTAACCAATATGTCTGTATATTATGAGACCAAACGAAGTCTGATTTTCACGTGTTGCTATAGAACAATAAATGACAATGCTAGATATGTTTGAATGGTAAACTAAACACGACAAGCTTACTCGCATAGTCTTGGTTCCTGCCATCTCTGGTGGTCTCTACACGGGAGGTTTGCGTTCTACGCTAAGACGACATTAAAGACTTGTCTTGGGTCATTAGGGGTTAATCGTCAAGGCCTTGCCTTTGATAGCCCATAAAGTGTCATCCTCCAGGGATTTAATTGTAGAAGTACCTCCGCGACGGACCTCGAGCTCATGATAAAGCATATACATACAGATCTATTATAGCCTCTCAAAATGACGTTTTATTTTCTCTTATCAAAATAAAGGAGAGGGAATATCAACACATCTACATTATATTGCTATATGCATTTGAAAGACGATTCGCACTGTACGTTGGGTTTAATGGTCTCACAGAAGCCGTGTTTGTTTAAGATGTAAACAAGCCGCTGGCTTTCGCTGAAGCAGATGTGCCATGACGTTTGTGAGAGTACCGCGGGAAATCACAAATATACATATCGGAGATAAATATTACTATTATAATATCAATATCCATTAAATGTAGTAACATAAGCGTCTGTCCATTGGCAGTTATAAGCAGGGATGCGAACTGAAATGGGTTCCCCATGCGGTATTTACAGACGCTGATTGATGACATTAATTAATATGTATAATATATTATATATACTGTACTGTTCGGCCACCCAAATGCTTGGCTGCACGGGAAGTCATTCTTCAACTTTTGACCGTAGAGCCATCACATGACGTTTCACCAGAAGATTACTGCATTAGTACTAACTAACGCTTGACTGATGATTTAAAGAAATGTTACAGATTTAGTATGCAAAAGAAATGAACTAAAATAAATATACAACCATGGTCCAACACATAATTAAGGGGCAACTACAACAAGGCCATCGTGACATGTGACCACATTATTTCTAGTAGAGAGCAAGAAAAGGAAAAGCCAACGTAAACGTAACAACAAAGACTGTACTGTATACATAAGACTTTATACAGGAAATGGAAAATATCCTGACTGATCACGATCCTTTAGCTATTATCTTCGCGAACTACTGCGGTTCCGTTGTCTGTCCATGAACCGTCTGGGAGTTGGGGTACTGGGTCTAGCTGGGGGTGGGGGTGGGAGGGTGGGGGCGCTGGGTGGCTAACTGGGGCTGGGGGGGGGGGGGGTGCTGGGGGCCTAGCTGTGGGTGGGAACGGTCGATGCGTGCTTGGAAGGATGGGTGGACATTATCCTAAACCAACCACGATGGACTTGTGCCATCAAGAGCTAGTACAACGTACACTCAAAGACCTCGTTAAATCCGTTATTTACAATTCTCCCGAGAACCATCATTGGCCGCTTGTTCGTTTAGATGATAATAATTTAATTATTAAGTTTCAAAAATCATTCTTTCTGACTTGAACAATAAAAAGGCAAACAAGTTAAATTAAATTTGCAGCCTTGTTTAATCTAATATCAACGAAGTTGTCGTGAGGTTATAAAGAAGTGCATGTTGCAATTGGAACTCGTTGAAACTAAAAAGCAAAAGTGCTTCTGAAATGTTTTACGCTCTTAAAATAGTATCTAATGTTCATGCATATTATACCATATATGTATTTAGTACATGGCAATAATGCTCTGGTAATTAGTTTGATAACTACTTAATGTATGTTATAACTACACATAGTAACTGTTGTCTTTGCAACAACATATCGTACTGTACAATTGTGTCCATATTTTTATTTAGTAACCTCTAAGTCTATGTTCTCATTCGATATATGTTATTTGTTTAAAATTTTTTAATGTACTAGTATATTGTTTGAAACACAAGATAATAGTATACTAGTATTATCATTTTACGACGATTTTAAATTTGAACCAATAGTTCACATTTAGATCCTAAATAATTTTTATTACTAATATTTTTTCAGTAATTTATCCACGTGCACAATTCAATATTTATTTAATATTGACAAATACATAATGCTAATTTGCAGTAGTTGTTTAAAGCATAGGTTTTATTTCATAATATCAAAGTGGCGTTCTGCTTCCAGTGTTAACTACAGTGCAGTCCATTGTTTGACGGAAACAGATGTAGCTAATTCAGCTAACTTTATTAAATCATTCGAAAGCGGCCTTTTATGACCTCCGATGTTTGGCACAAACTAGAAAATGAAATAAATCATAATTTATCGTAATGGCATCCATGGTACTAAGGACGACCGGAGGTGCTCGGGTAATAGACCGTGAAACACGACCACACGGGCCTCACGGCGGAACCGTGACGTCATCACATCTGGCGCTCTTCTGCACGTGCCCTCGTTATAGTTTATCAGCGTGAGCCAATCACGCAATTATCAACACGGGCAATGCTTCCTCGTCGATAATTATGCATTCCTTTGCTCCGTAATTCCCGAGAATGGAGTTCTGTGATTGGTCAATTATACAGGTGATGCGCCTTATAAATATATAAATGATAAAGACAAGAAACTCAAGCTGGTAATATGTTCTGACAACCTAATCTTGTATTATATATATATATATATATATATATATATATATTGGAAATAAAATATGAACAAAACAGACAAAAAGGCGTGAATTAATTGAAAGTATTCCAGTAATATAATATAAAATTAATATAAATATAACTTGTACAATAATGAAACATCTAACGGCACCGGAAGGGTATTATTTAAAAAAAAGACGGCACCGGAAATGGTATTATTTAAAAAAAAGACAACTTTCTACATACGAATTTTAAATATTATTATTATTATTATTATTATTATTATTAATTATTATTATTATTATTATTATTATTATTATTATTATTATTA
>JAUTBR010086104.1:0-11232 GCA_032361205.1 Pseudorimula midatlantica
ATATAGCCTCCCCGCTTCACGAGATGACATAAAACATGATATTTGGGAAACACAGTTAAGTATCCTCTATATATTACGAACCGGGATATGCTTGCCCTTATGGGTAAGAAAACAGTTTATTGGAATAATGATAGTATACTGGTATACCATATGCACGTTCATGAGAAATAGAATGTTGACTGTCTACGTATACAATGGTAACAGTACAAGTGTGTAGTAAGACCAATTGATGGGGCAGTGCCTATGCAATAAAGGGGTTATGTGACGGGTCTAATCGTATGTTGTAAACAAGCATGGTACAGTTTACACAACATCGCGTGGGTCAAATTCTATTTTTAGACATATCCAGTTTAAAGATTCTGGTGATAACCGTGTAGGTGACATGTGCATGACTGTTGTTTTGTTTACGTATCTTACGTTGTATCCCAATGTATCACTCGTATTAAGCGCACTAGCCTTACTAACGGCGTATTAAGATTTCTTTCTGGAGTTCTAGTCAACCCAAGGCATAGTACTCCTTTTTGACTATCACCGGAACTTGGAAAATTCTTGGAAATTCTAAAAATAGACCTGACCTACTTATGCTCCCAATATCCACCAGTAGCTAGAGTAACTCATGTTCTCAGTTCCTTATGCACGTTAGTAATATAATATTATAGTTATATGATTATTCCGCTAATATGTTAATACCACGTATCCATTTACACAAGTTTTAGGACAACCTCTTCCAATTTCTGCCAACGTTCAATACTAGTAGCTATATTTCTAAACAGTTTCAAGAATAAAATTATTGAATTTAAAATGTAACATACAAATTGTCAACCCAAGGCATAGTACTCCTTTTTGACTATCACCGGAACTTGGAAAATTCTTGGAAATTCTAAAAATAGACCTGACCTACTTATGCTCCCAATATCCACCAGTAGCTAGAGTAACTCATGTTCTCAGTTCCTTATGCACGTTAGTAATATAATATTATAGTTATATGATTATTCCGCTAATATGTTAATACCACGTATCCATTTACACAAGTTTTAGGACAACCTCTTCCAATTTCTGCCAACGTTCAATACTAGTAGCTATATTTCTAAACAGTTTCAAGAATAAAATTATTGAATTTAAAATGTAACATACAAATTGAATTTTCTGACTTATAATGGATATTTGGCTTTTTTTTTTACAGTTTAGTGTCTTTAATTGGACTATTTTATCAACTAGTTGCACTGGTTGGTATCAGGTGTATAGCTATTATATACATGGGCATGTAATCATCTCATTGCCTCGACTTAGTTCAATCTAAATATATTGATGTCTCTAGAAACATTAACCATTGCTACTGCATTCCTTTGAGATATCTGTCACATTCACAGAAACATATGGAGAACTCTCAAATGAATTTGAATTAATATTAACTGTATATTCTAAACGAGATTCATTATCTATATTTGGGGTGTGAATCAAGAATATTGAGAGTATGTGATGTTTTATGAAGAGTTACGCACCACCTTAATTATTGTATCGTTAAAGTTTCATTTTTAGACATTTTCATGTTGAGAGTATGTGATGTTTTATGAAGAGTTACATAGTAACGTAAGTTACATATGTAGTGTCTTATTGATGCCTTACTTAGACTGGTTACTGTCCTTGGAATGCGATTGTGTTTATTAACACAATGATGCAATAGTGTACCATTCCAATTCCAACATCACATTCAAAATTTCAATTCATGTTTGTCATGATGACAATATGAACACTCCACAGTTCAATATATGGCACAGGAACACCGCACATAGAAACAATGCCAAACTCTCTTTTTAAATTCGCAAATATAATTGTATACGTTGCTTGTAATGCCATATTAAATACATCTCGTCGAGATTCCTGTCTTAAAAGACATCAAATTCATGTGTAGTCCATTAACTGAGATCAGAAGAGAGTTTGGTGCACCCAAAACTCATTCTTGATGCAAATTGTCTTCCATTGATAATAAAGAACAAAACGAGTATCTCACATATGAAGAACTACTTCAGAAGGGATATCAATGGGAAATATAGAACCATATTTGACCTCCAGGAGCACGTCACGTCCGTTTATATTTTTTGTAAAAAGGAAACGTGCGACTTGTTTTTGAAATATTGTAAACATCAAAGACGGTTAACTTGATATTTCCACGGCAGATTAACACCAACTCGCAGTCGTCTACAAGCCATGGCCGAGACAATTACTCCTAGATTAACACAGGCCACTCATGGTATAAACGATTTTCTCTGTTTTCCCTGAAAATAATCATCCCAGGGATTTCTTAAAGACGACGACGTCAGATGACTAATCCGACGGTAGCCAAAGTCGAGCTGGGGTGCTTGCAATGCATGTCACGAAAACAGAGTGTGCAATTCACGTGGAAATTAAATTTGGCTTAGAAGATATTGTTTTGATACTGGCGAGCTGACAGCTGCTAGGGCCCGCTGAGATTCTAATGATGGAATTCATTCTCTCCGCAGCGGACGCCATTTTGAGCTCACGCTCGTCGCTCTGTTTTGACGTGCGCGTGCGCAGCGGATGTTCCGTGTTTAGTCGTCATTGTATCCTGGTGCGAAAATGTTTCGTGCTGATTGTGAGAAAATTTGGACAGCTTTTAAAAGTGTGAAGAAAACGTTTTTACACGATTAAACACCACTTCGACAATGCTATCGTATCGTACTGCTTGGTGTTTATGTCAGCCTTACAATTGAACAAAATGGTACCGGTAGTTTATGCGTTTAGTCGGTCAGTGTAGTTTTAGGACTCCTTAGAGTAGCAACCTCTGATGTCGATGCGATATTCAGAGTGCAGTAGTATATATCTATAGATGTATATGCATCTTCCCTCAGCTAGAGTAAGTAAATGATACCATGACATTATATTGTGTAAAATGTATGGGTTTAAATAAATGAATAAATACCCGTGTGATATTTGTTTCTAGAGAACAACAATCTGAAACTATATCCAGTATAGATCCATGTGTTGTAAATGAGAGTAGGTAGTTAATTGTAGACGTGTATACAGGCAGATATACAAGCATTGAGACAGGCATGCACGTCAGTCCGCAAAGCACATGGCTACTATGCAATATGGAGTTAAACATTGATAAAATACTGTCTACCATGTTTCAAGTTTCTTTATTAATCTGTGAGCCACCAACGGTGGCACATGATATATACAGATTTATACATATATAACATGGTGAATAATACAATAATATTTTTATATTTTTGAAAACATAAATGAGAACGTGGGTACCACTACCAAGGCAAAATAGAAAACACACTAACTTCAAATGTGAGGATATTCTAATTGTTATAGACTCTGTACGTATAAGCCACCTCTGAGTGTCATGTAAGCGCAGAATACGCATGCGCATGTCAAAGGTGAAAGCACGTGAACAACTGTCTGAGGCGTTGTAGAGCTAGTAATGCGTATTTATAATCTATTTTTCGTTAAATGTTTGTTACAATCACTGCAAAGTATTCTGGTGGTTGTAATAGCTTTATTATACTATACATGTGCTTTCACCTTTGACACACGCATGCGTAAGCTTTTATGCGCATGTTCGAAACTCCGAGCTGGCGTATTATGCGTCCATAGTACGGCTATACTGATTCGATTAACAAAACAACTGAATCAGAGCACTATGTCCTCGCTTGGAGAAAACTTATGGCTAACGGTTAAACTGCTCCGATGCTATCTACGGAAGCTCGTTAGCGTAATAAATAAGACTGTTTTAAAGAGTGGAGATAGCCTGTGTGCACTACGGCATGAAACTGATAGGAAGTACCGCAGTTCGGCTTTAACTGTTCATCGCGTCTGTTACCAGATGAACACAGCATTCACGTGAAGTTGCTTGGAACTTCTATTGTGAAGAGCCACACATTCGTTAGCGTTAATTATAGAGGCTGGGTTTCCTAGTGTTTGGAAGCGCTGGCTCAAAATGGCCAAAGTCACATGTGCGCGCGTGTTTACTAGAGCGATGGAAATTTAAAGGCTTGTACTATCGTAAAGATATTTCACTTGAAGTTATCACCGCAAACAGAGATAGGTCGTGAAGATATTTCACTTGAAGTTATCACTGCAAACAGATACGTCGTGAAGATATTGCACTTGAAGTTCTCACTGCAAACAGATACGTCGTGAAGATATTTCACTTGAAGTTCTCATTGCAAACTTGGATACGTCGTGAAGATATTTCACTTGAAGTTCTCACTGCAAACATAGATACGCTGTGAGGATATTTCACTGAAGTTCTCGCTGCAAACAGAGATACGCAGAGTTAAATATGGACTACGATTAGTATCGTATTGTACCGGAAGTGTGTTCAACATTATGTAGAAGCTTCTCATAGATACCCAGAATAGAATTGACTAGCCGAAGGCCGATTTGTAAATAGAAAATAGAAAAGTTGGACGAATCGTTGTTTGCGGTGTTGGGTGTTTGCACTAGTATTTTACGAATAGTGTCTAACATACAATAGTGTTTAACAGACATTATACCCCTCTTCCGGTATCGTTGCCATGGTTTCTTTTGGCCTTTCTCAGAGAAAGTGTAGGTAACATCAGAAATGAACCCACACTTTTTCAAAGCATTTCGGAGATACATTTAGTGTACGAATATCGGAAATACACATATACTTTCTACATTAGTAGCGGGCCTATTGTAATTGAGAACGCTACTACAATTCAGTCAACCCGTCTTCGTAAATCTCAAAACTGGGACATAAGCCTCAGGAAATAGCCGCTGCACATTCATACTTTTATTAATAAATATTAATATATAATGTTCACGTGTCACTTTAATGTCAAACATATTCATCTATGACATAAAATATAACAACTGAAACATAATACAAAGCTAGTCCAAAATGAATAAATTTGCTACTAGACAAAAGATATATTTCAATCATAATCTAGTGACACCTAGCCTGTAAAAGGTGTCTCCCAAGAACAGGAGCGGGGGATGTTCACGCACTGATGAACGCTAGATACTGTTATCTTGAACGCCACACATGACTGACTTCTAACTCTCTCACCTACTGCTCAGGGGTGGCATAACATGTACCTACTACTTTAACCATTGCACTTCTAACATCCGTACCATACACTGAAAAGAAATGTCCGACAATATACGTACGGTGTATAATGTTATCATTGAAACTGTTGCTGATCTATAATGTAATGCAGTCTCCCCAAAATGTAAATAACGTTGATCAGTTTAAAATATTAAATATTGAATTTTCGTAAGTGATGGTAAAAGTGAAACAGATCTTGGACCTGACATTTAAAGAGTAAATGTGAAGGTATCTAATGAACCTTGTGTTCATATTATTATAATTAGTGTATAACCGGCCATTCATACGATTTTTCGTTCCGCTCGTTTGAACAAATTGCCACACCTCAACCTTTTTTTATTATGAGATTTGTCTTTCTAATAATGGAATAATGCACTTTTCCCTAGGCATGGTAACGGTTAATGCGGTCGGTTTCGCTTCAATACCTCTAACATTGAGAAGACGCGACTAACGAAGGTATTTTCTGAACAGCTGTTCCATCTAGCCTTTGTTTTGACCCGGTCAACTCGGGCCCTCGCAGGTCTCACATCGCATAGGGGGCAATAGTGTTAGAGGAACCGATCGAAGATGGTTTTCACGGTGTTATTGGATTTAGAAAGCGTGTATTCATCAGGGATTGAGGGAAGGTGTCTATAGAACGTGTTCGCGGAGAAGACACGACTCTTTCAGATTGCACTTCTACTTTCAGAAGAGTCCTGTGTGATTTATAAGAACTCTAGGAGAGTGGACGCAATTTATATAGACCATCTGCTTGTATATATATAATAGTTATCAATATGTAGGGATTACATCGAAATTAAATACAAATGGAATGTGTCCCATAGTATGTATGTAGAGTCCGCTGAAAATCATTGACCCACAATGTTCTTATGACACACAGAACAATATAGTGAGACAGTACTGCTAAAATATAACTGGACGAATTATTAAAATAACATGGCAACCAGGAATAAATTAATAATAAATTCTCAAAAAGAAAATAATGATTGATGAAATTAGTAATTTGTCGATTTTAGTAAGATGGCAATACCCGTGACCAAGCCTTTTAACTGTAAAATATACTATGTTTAATGAAATATGTTGAATTGCATCTTTTACAGGGGACTGTGTTTCTATAGTCAAGTAACCACACGCTGAAAATAGCACAGGTATACATGCCTGAAAAAATTTCTTTGAAATGTTTACGACTTTGTTTGGCATTCATACAGTGAGTATCAAGCTGAGGTCTCACAAACACCCAGTGGAAACCATTACGTATTATATCTACCTAGCAGTCTGAAAGAGGGTGAACTGTGAAGGGGCATACCCGGTTTAAGTGACACTTTGCTAAAGAGAGTGTGACTAATCAATTTCATGTTCATTTCATTCAACCCAAACACACAAACACACCCCTTCACAGGTCCTATCTATAGACGTGCGCTCTCAAGCAATCGTCTATGGGTGGTATACTTTTGTCGACATTCATGATTGTAGACACAAATGCCGAAACATGTCTGACTCCTCAAACTGCGGAGACGCAGACGAGCGGAGTGATATATAAAAAAAATGAGAAGGAAAGTTTCAAAAAATCACATTTTTCCTGAACATTTGCCAGGCGCTATCACCATTCATCAAAGCGACTGACAGGAGAGCATTAGCTTGCTTTCCAGTATAGGGCTGACGTACAATCGTCTATTGTTGGCGTCTGGACGAGCGTCAGCGATTCCTCCGAGCACATGGTATTGTGTTGTCGATCCGGTATTGTTCGGGCTGGAAATACCCCTTTTATATATGGCCTGAACCAGGTGGGGCTCTGAGATCTGGAAGGCTGTTTTGTGCGAGGTCTCCTAGTCAAGTCGTAAAGTGCTGGATACGACACGTGCTGAGAGGAACTGCCCATTCACCCAACCAACGCTCACTATAAAAGTCGATCCCGTGAAGGTGTTAATACTCGCGCGATAGCCTAGATCGCTACCACACCACATTGTCCTCGTTTGCTTTCTCAGACGGAGAAATAGCATTAAATTGCTATTGAGAAACGTGTTGATATCCTCCCTGTGCTGCAGTTCCGTGCGCAAATCTCAATATGCTTCGCTGAGCATAAATAATGACGAGTCTAGACTGTTGCAATTTAACTTGTGCAATGGCAGGCAAGGCATAGCCTAGTTTTGACCTTTAAAAATCCCGCTATTGAAACTTTCACATTGAAACTGCATCCGTGATTGTTGCCATGGAAATAACATGCATGCGCAAAGCAGATCAGCACGATTGTGTCAACACATTGCATGCGCTGTGCATGATTTGAATAAATTTGACCATCCGCCGGCGAGATGCATTTAGTATCATATCCCAGGTTGTAATGATTCTAAACCTCAATACTGTTGCTATAATGCATGTGATTAGATTAATCATAATGCCGATTCCTTTCTGTTTAAGTGGTGATACTGTCAAAACAGGTAATCAATAAGTAGGTCTCATATTTATGGAACACATAGTAACCCACCTGGAGGCAATCATGCGAACATAAAGTATATTGACAGCCACTGCTAAAAAGAGTTTTAAATATATTACTTAATTAATCCTCAATATTCAATATACTTGCTCATCGTGTCTACTATTGAAATTGGACGTTATATATCTTCTGATTGTTTCAAATATATATCAGACATTTGAAGATATGGATATTCTTTGGTATTATTCGAAGGCAATGTAGTCAAATGTTACTGCTCGAATGTATAGCATAACATGATGTGCCTGTCAATGCAGCGGGGATGTTGTAGCGAACATGTCTGATATCGGTCAAAACATATAGATATTCCATTCTATTAAAAACTTTGTAAAATAAATAATACCTATACGTTTGGTAGACTAATAATACAGAATGTTCCATTCAGTGATTAAAAACAGCCTAATTCTACTCTGTGTGTGTGTGTGTGTGTGTGTGTGTGTGTGTGTGTGTGTGTGCGTGCGTGCACTATGCATTAGATTACACTCGACGGGTTAGTGACACATTATACGTTTTATTAGCACCAGACACAACATTAGATAGGTGTCAGGGGCAATGGCCTCAGTGTACCTTCATCATATCTGAGGTTGTTACTGAGTAACATAGGTATACCTACCTGCAGATACAGCGTAGTGCAAACTGGTGCGTTTACAGTGGCCGTTAACATTGCGCATACAGCGCACGTGTTAGTAACAGTCGCATACTACGCTACAGTACGAGACAACATACGTATTGTGTTAGTAGCATTTTATGCAGTATACCCTGCATAGGCAGTGTTAGCGATACAGCGTACTACGAACGTGTTATTGATGGAGTATACTAAGTACGTATTACTGTCAGTTGCTCAGCATACCACGTACGTGTTATTGGCAGTTACTCATCACAATATGCATTATGCTATTGGCAGTTACTCAATATACTAAGTACATATTAGTGTCAGTTACTCAGCACACTAGGCACGTGTTATTGGCAGTTACTCAATATACTAAGTAGGTAATAGTGTCAGTTACTCGGCACACTAGGCACGTGTTATTGACAGTTACTCAATATACTTAGTAAATATTGGTGTCAGTTACTCAGCACACTATACATTATGCTATTGGCAGTTACTCAATATACTAAGTACGTATTAGTGTGAGTTACTCAGCACACTAGGCACGTGTTATTGACAGTTACTCACTATTCTTAGTAAGTATTAGTGTCAGTTACTCATCACACAATACATTATGCTGTTGGCAGTTAATCAATATACTTAGTAAGTATTGGTGTCAGTTACTCAGCACACTATACATTATGCTATTGGCAGTTACTCAATATACTAAGTACGTATTAGTGTCAGTTATTCAGCACACTACGCACGTGTTATTGACAGATACTCAATATACTTTAATAGTATTGCTGTCAGTTACTCATCACAATATACATTATGCTTTTGGCAGTTACTCAATACACTAAGTACATATTAGTGTCAGAACATTACGCACGTGCTATTGGCAGTTATTCGGTATTACCAAGTACGTGTTGGTGTCAAATACTGGACACATTATGCACGTGTTGTTGGCAGCATACCTAGGTTATTGGATGTCATACGTATTAGTACTGACTGCAGTGGAGACAGTCACGTACGTAGTACTGACAGTTGATAATGTATACCTTTACACGTGTTGATGGAAATAACATCGGAAGTGAAGTAGTTAATCTTAATATATTAGCTAAATGGAGCTTGAAATGTTCACTAGTTTAGTACTCGTATCGTATAACATAGATTTAACAAGCAAGCTGGTACTTTTAACACTGTAAGCCCTTTCTTTTATAAATAATGTCATTGTAACCCACTCAAGCGCACTATCATTACTATTTTTTAACCGGAGCTGTTTTGTTTAATATTGAAATGAATGTACATGAGTGCTTATAATTTATGGGTTTAAATAACCTACATTGCATTAAATTGACTATGTAGTGTACATGTACTTATAGGATTTAATGTTAATTGATACGATTAATGCAACGATATTCTGTGATAAGTCGTTGAATATTTAGCTCGCATGCGACTCCTTAATACCGTTAATGATGCAGTTCACACTCGTAGTTAGAGCCTGCACAAGGTGTCAATGGTTGGTATATATCAAGTACATTGATAAACGGATTGTCTGTGAGAAAGATGCAATCACAATGAAGTCCGAAATAATAAATATCTGGGATTTAAATGTCAAACAAATTTGGCACACTGTTATTTGATAATAACGATATAATGCTATTTCTATGGTGTAATCCAGCGGCTCGGGACGATTTAGTCATAGCGGTCGGGTAATAATGCGATGTCTATGGTTGTTCCACGCACGAGAACCTTTAGTTTATTTGTGGGTGGATAACGCATTAGCATTTTCGTCGAATAACACAACGCATAGCTGTCTTCATCACCAACAGAAGGTTTTGATGAATAGTGTTTTCTACGCGTCTTTCAACACTGTCCATGTACTGTGTACAATAGTCAATACAACGTTTGACTCCAGTGGGACAGTGACGGTGATGCGAGACATGGACTTTGTGATGAGAATGGCCTAGCCTAGATGCATGCCTTCAATATATGTTACAGCCTGTCAAGGAATGTTGGAATGGCGAGGGCGGAGTATTGTCCCTCCACACACCCACAACTCCCAACCTCCCTACTCCACCCCCACCCTATTTTTTTAATTTTATATATTTTATTATTTTAATTGGGAAGCCCACAATGAGCTGCTGTTTCCAAAACTCTGTAATATAAATGTGTCTATACTGCTGGCCTCCTAAATCACCGACAGCTTCCGGCAGCCTCGTCTGCTTAGTCAGGCTAATTCAACTCGCTAAAAAAAACGCACACAGACACCGACTTGCAACATGTTGCAGCATGGCGTATTACGAGTGGCAAGTGCTGGAAATTCAAGCTAATTAAAATTGTCAATGTAATAGGAGGTTTCACGGTTAAGATGACTATATCAATACATCGGGCCGTCAACAACTGAGGCGATCCACAATGTAGTAGACCATCCGTTACATCAGGATAGAGCTTATGTTACATCGATTGTCTTACAATGGAGGCAAGCAAGCGCCCCCAGATTGTAAGTTTTCTGTTCAGCAAGCTTAACAATCTGCTGAAATGTTATCTTTACACAACTGTTACACATTGTAATTGTGTTTATCCGTTGATGAAATAGGTCGTTGTTTTTCTGCCCCAGGCACATTTGTATTTTTTGTTTTATACAAACATTTTTAAAGTTTAATGATTTATGTTGTTGCTAGATCTGAACTCATTGAAGTTCTAGAACACATGCAACCAGGAATCCTACGGTTGCCGCCACGGGTTCCAATCTGGAGCTAGTGGATTGTACGCAGTCTAAATTCTAGCTAATATTTGTGTTTCATCCTTTACAGTTGTGCCTCTGGAATACAGACTCTTCCATAACTTGTAAATAAAAATTAGCAAAATGATTGGATCACCATGTGAGGCAGAAACCACTATTAAACGACTATTAAATAATTACATTAAATTACAAACCTTGCATTTTAAAGGCATATTTTCAGTTGATAGACCTGGATAATGGACAGACGAATTTCGATCTGAGAGTAATTACGCTTGATTTACCCACCCAAAAGTTGTTATTTACTG
>JAUTBR010086659.1:0-12198 GCA_032361205.1 Pseudorimula midatlantica
GCAGAGGCATGTACCAACTAGATGAATGAATGAATTATTGTTTTACGTCACAGCGGGAATATTTCCCCCATAGGTGATGAGCCAACTAGAATAGTACAGAATAGAAAGCATGCCTTTTCGACGTTCACCACCACATTCAAAATATTGAAATTTAAGTATAAAACTGCCAATGTTGAGCCGCAGAGGAACGTACCAACTAGATAGGCCAGGACTTTAGTGCTGGCGTACATCTCGATCTCTCTGAGCCACTGAGGCAGGCTCTCGAAGGACGTCTGACAGCACACGTCGTACACCAGGATGAGGGCGTTGGCAGAGTGGTAGTAGCTCTGTGTGATGGACCGGAACCTCTCCTGACCAGCCGTGTCCCAGATCTGCAGCTGAAATAAACGCCACTTACAGTAATTACTCTAATCAGTCCAACCTTCTAATAATGTAATATTATTATTTATTTTCGAATTTGGATGTAGAGCCACTTTCAAGATTCTTTCACTTCTATCACGGCTTGTCAGTTTAGGGCAGGAGGAAACCGTCAACATCTGTAGTTTGGGATGTTGCAGTTTTTAAACATGATATTCCACTTTGAGCATGATGACTACCTAACCATAAAGTCAACCACAACTTATTACTGCAATAGAATAGTAATGTAATGCTTTTAATAGGTGCCAGTGACCGGCAAATTTCGCTGCTTATTTTCCTAATTTTGCTGTCTACTTTCAATCTTGCGGACACAATTTTGTTGATGAATTTGAAAGTATAAAAGTATGTAGGTTTTTTGTTTACTATTCTACCAACTACTTCCAATTTTACTGAAAGTTGAAACCACTGGTAATGAAATAAAATGTCGAGCCCTGCACTGGTAATGAAATAAAATGGGTTTTAGCTTGGTGACTGATAACATGGCTAGAAAGTAAGAATATTCTTTCTGCCAGAGGTATTATCCATAGGAGCTCAAGTGAAATAGCCCAGATTAACAAGACCATTATCTACTGGGCAAGTAGTTTCATGTCCAACAAGTGCCTCAAAAACTTAATGTAGAGCCCTGAGAACATTTAGTTTGAAATACCTTGACTTTTTCGCCATCAACTTCGACTGTTTTGATCATGAAGTCGACACCAATAGTAGCACCTTGACCTGGGGGAAACAGTCCCTGAACAAATATTCAAAAATAAATAAACATAAGATTCATTGGGATATACAGGTTTTAATTTCGCTAGAGCTATTTCAACCCATTATATAACTAAGAAATATACTTCTGTACAATCGCTGTCTTACTGTATCTGGGCGATATACTATGCTGCTACTGGTCTCGGCCAGAGAGGGTTACCCCTTTTGCACAATCTCTGGATTCACAATCAAGCAACTCAGGCAGTGTTCGAAATTGCCACTGGAAACTTGCTGGCCCGAATAATGATACAAATAAAACATGAATTTCTACTGGCCTGTAGGATACCTTTAGCATTGGGAGAAATGGTCGGGCCAGCGGTAATATTGAACACTGAACTCAGGTTATAATCCCAGAATTGGCAGTGGTCCTGTTTCATTACTACTATGAACATATTTAGAGTCCCATGCTGGAAATCTTCCTAACAGATCAACGTGTATATCTGGTGGTCATGGTCATATTCTGATATATCTAACATATCTAAGTTCACAGCTTCAGAATACTATTTTATTTTATTTTATTTTAAATTGGGGTTTATACCAGCTTTCAAGATTCTTTCACTTATATCACGGCTTGTCAATTTACGACAGGAAGAAACCTGCAAGATCTGTAGCACTGAATGTTGCAGTAAACCTGTGAACACGGGCTGGTACTGACAGACAAAGGTAGAATACTAGTAGTTAACTGTATATATATGAACATACACACCTGAGTAAACCTTCGCACCAAACATGTTTTTCCAACACCAGCATTTCCAATCAGCACAACTTTGAACAGATACTTGTAATCTTCCATATGTGATTATACAGTGATAACCTGTCAAATAGAAATTGGCATAATTACTTGAACATTATTTTCGAACTTTGACTGAAATATAAAAAAGTATGTTACAATTTGTTAGTAAATATTTAAATGAAGAATAATATTTTGTGTTCCTAGATTGAAAGCTCCAAAACAGATCAAAACAGTTGACTTCTAACACATTTATAAATATAGTTTATTAAAATTAATGATACCATCACTGTTTCAATCGAATTACCATTTAAATTAGGGCCTAGTTCTGTACTAATATTGCAAATATCAGTAAATATTTCACTGAATCTACACTAAATTCAGAATTATTGTTCTTGATTGAAGTGTTTTATCATCATATTTACCGTGAAAAATGTTATCCTGTGGTATAAACGTTTAACTTGATAACCTAGAATTCACTATATATACAGTTACTTGTTTGTAAATGAATAATTTCCCTATAACAGATTTGTACTCATCATAGTTGACATGTTTTACAAGACGTGGATATTATTTCGTCCACATCACAGTTGAAGGAAGTAAATATAGCTTGTGGAAAATGACGTCGGATCAAGACAGGAAGTTGTGTACAAAACAGCATTCACTAACAATATTTCCGCACATATATGTTCATTTAACATGAACTAATTTAGAGTTCGTCCACAGTTCTAATATCATTAGTACTAATATTAATATGGATTATAGCTTTACGTTTAGATTTGACCGTGGATAATGACTTAGGTACAATTCAGTACACCACTTCCGTTATCGACTTTACGCTAAATATATATGCATGATGTCATAGGTATGACTATCTAAAATGATTTTTGATTGGAGATACGAGTTGGAAATATAAGAGCTTTATACTCATTGGCCTTCTTCCTTTTAGCGTAACCAATCAATGTAATGTTTAGAATATATTTGAGGACGCGGGTCGAAGCAGACATGAGGAACAAGAACGCTGCCTGCGTGTAGTTTACTACTTCTTTATTTAACTGTTTACTGTATTTGTACATTTTGTAATATAGTTCTGTATCTTAGGAACACTACGTAATTGCCATCATGGCAGAGGATATTGAAGAAAGCTACCGCTCATCTCTTCAAGATTTGACCTTCAACAGCAAACCTTTGATCAACATGTTGACGATGTTGGCAGAAGACCACGAACAGTTTGCACCACAGATCGTTCAAGTTATCGAGCAACGCATTGAACAGGTTGAAAATAATTATTATTTAAATTCCATGTATGCCCAACATATTGAGCAGACTTCAGTAGATAAGTTGTTACGCTACAGTTGTAATCAAAATGGCGGTCGTATCTCTTAGCACATGACCCAGTTGACAGTCCAGTCACGTGGTAGAGACATTCATTTTGTGTTTCTCTAGGATGTTTAATAAAACAAATCCATCGTGTAGTGCTAGGTAATTTTTGTGAACAATAATTATATTTCATCTTGTCAAATGTTGGGTCACAAGTAATATGGTATTTTGTGTATCTAAACTGTAAACAGCTGTTTGCTAACATATGTTACAAAAGTCTACAACTTGCTGAAGTTTAGCTGAAATACTAGTTTATTTGGGTCTAACTATTCTATCAAAATAAAATTTATGTTTGTTTGTGACTAGATCCGTCATATATAATTCGGGATGCCTGCCATATGGCGTAAATAAGGATGGGGTGGTCTGACAAAGTTTGTTGTTTTAATCTCATTTTCTGCAGAATTACTTCTTGAAATGTTTTAAAATGTTAACTTGTAGTGTTCATATTATTTAGTTTCCAATCCCCACATTTACAAATTCCTACCGCTAATGGTCATAGCGGCTCTTAAAACAAAATTATTTGGTGTATTTTAAGTCGTGTGATCGTTTTTCTTCCCGTTATTTTTATGTGAATTAATTAAATTCAATTATAAAATGAATACTTTTAGTTGATCACCTTTGATCAATTATGCTTTTTTACGTCATTTTCTCCAATTATGTGTTTGTGATAACCACTTTCTTTTATTTCAGATTTGTTTTTCATGAGCATTTCATGTTTATATATAGGGCAATAAAGACACTGATGTCGATTTGTTGTTTATTGTCTGTCAGAAATAGACAAATTATTGGTGGATGTGAATTCACTATTCCTCCTCCAGTATATGACCAAAGGTTATGTCATGTGTATATGAGGTTCGCATCAGGTACATTCGGAATATTTAACCCTCTTCATGCTGTAGGCAACCAGATATGCCATAAAAAGCAGCATTTATGCCTAATCCAGCTTGGAAATGGTTAATTGTTAAGCAATTTTGTACCATTGAAATTTCATCTACACATAACAGACTACACATAACAGAACTACGGTATTATAATATTAAATGCCGAAAGTGGAATTTTATGAAATGGAACGTACCAGTGTTAGAAATATAGAAAATAATGAGTGGTGTCATTCTCCATAGGTCCAATGTTAATGGTGGTCAAATCTGTAATTTTCAGGGGGTCACACAGATACCTTTAACATTGCAGATTTTCAAATGACCCCCCTATTAAATCGAACACTATGTACTCTAGCAGGGTTAGAAGTTGGTGCAAAAATGTACAACTTTTATAACAAACAAACGGACTAGTAAGTCAAATATGATCACTTTATCTAGAAAGATATTTGCCCTTAACAAAAGGTCGCCGTGGGCTGCCGGGCAGGTGGGAACTTCTAACCCTGCTTTAGTTTCTAGAAAGCCCCTATCTTTCATCGCATCGCAATTACCGTATTGCTGTAAATATTGTTCGAATAAGATATGAAAACGCATAACGTCATTGCTACTTTCACTTGATCAGCTGATCATGCTTTGAACTTCTGAACTCGAAGTGGAACTTCAAAACTCGAAGTGGAACTTCAATATTGCATGTCGACAAATCTTCACTCTTGACAGTAACTTGTTGGGAATCCTCTCTGATTAGTTTTCTAGAAATTTGAAATAATCCAAGACATACAGAATCCTTAGCATTTAAAGATTCTGTTAAGAATTTATTAAATTTTATTCTGTTTACCCACATTTTTTACCCACATTGTCCAAAGGACTAGAATGTGGTTTTGTTGTTTGTTAACTTTTGACTTCTTGTGTTTGCTTGATTATCATTATCTGAAACTTAGCAACATCAACACCAACATATGAAATGAAATAAAGGCACCATTATGACATTTTAATAAATATTCATTGGTCTACTCCAAGAATATAGTACCAAGTGTGCTACAGAGCCTGTTGATAATTCATATATCTCGCGAGGAACTGGCCATATCTGCGTTATTTGACTTCACTTCAAAGTAACTGTAGAATGAATGAATGATGACACTACAACTGCAGTCATTATGAACTCGTGTTTTGAATAGTTTTATCTGTTCTGCCAAATGAAGAAGCTGAGAACTTGAACAAATATGCATATTGGTAGAGGTGCAGTCGATATATGCCTATACACAAACGCTGATTTTGGCTTGCAACATGCACTCTATTGAAGCATTCATTGTGGAAAATGTCGCACCATTCCTCTAGCACTGAAGAAACCACTCGCATGCACCCACATGTTCCAGACAAACAAATATAGGGTACAATATTGTTTAATTTTAATTGCATTCATAATGTTATCGTTTTTTAGTACAAAATTGAAATTTCATCTTGGGACAGACACAGTAGCTCCTTTTTTCAGTAAGCATCATCTACGAGGACGGAACAAAAATGCATCTAAATTTAAATTTCTTGCTTTGATAATAATGGGTGCCGGTAACCATTTACCAACTGAATAGGCTGAACTATATCTGGTTTTGCTCAAGAGCTCTTGTACGATTGCATGAGCCAGGATCGAACCCGATTAGTACCTTTCATCACCTATGCGTGAAACATCCCCTGCTGTGATGTAAAGCATTCATTCACCTTTTGATCAAGTTGACCACCTCGTTTATTGTCCCTTCTAGGATAGTGTCTCGTAGGTTTTGTCTTCATGAACATGGGAAGTTTCAAGTACATGTAGTTACAGAATGAAACAATCAGACTTGATAATAAAAGGAAATATAAATTTTCAGTGGGAACTGCTGCAAGTATGATATGATTAAAACAATACAATTATTGTTAACCTGAAAGGTTTCTTGCTGTTCAGTATTGAAAATGAGAAAGCACTATGATGAATAATGAAGCGCTATACATAAACACACTGATAAAGGACAGGTGGTGGACTATCCTACAGTCTGGTGTTGGTTTACCATGAACCTTTTTCCTTGTACTATCTGAGAATAAATGTTATGTGTATGGTTTTGTCTGTCTTTACTTGTGTGACAAAGTCATATTTCATACAGAAAGTTTTCTTTACAAAATGTTCTTAATTGTTGCAATTATTTCTATTTTCTTAAATGTTAGACTAACATGTTAGTATTTGACAAGACAACTTTTACCATGAAATATGACTTTGAAATATGTTGATGAGATTTCATGATTCTTCTTGCTCATGAACTCTCAAATATTGTTCACTTTTGTAGATTTTGCATACATTTATTTTATATACCATACCATTTTTAAGATTAACATTTGAACATCTGCTATGAAAACAATTGACATTTTTCATGTAGACAATTTATGCAAACTCCACAAATCTGAACAATATCCAAAACTCTGGGAAATGGACATTAGATCTCCTCAATAACAAGAAATGTTTGTAACTAGTTTGTAAATAAGAAACAACCTTTGTATGACCCATTTGGTATGGTTGATATCCATATTTGAAGAACATGCCGATTGAAATTTCAATCATAAAATTAATTTAATTTAACTGCATTCAGTGTTGTGCTGATTGCTGTTACTTTTAATTTGTTTTATTATTGAAATTGTTTTTCAAACAATATACACACATCACTGATGGACAATAGATAAAAATATCTAAGGGAATTGGACAAATAAAACAAACATGGCACAGGTTTTTAGGAAAGTGGCATTAAAGGCATAATATTGCGGTTGATTGACCTATATGATGGACACAAATTTCGATCTGAGACTAATTATGCATGATTTGTTCACCCAAAAGTATTTATTTACTGATGTACTTATCCCCCAGGTGATGTATAATTCTGTTTCAATGTGTACATTTGCAAGACATTTGGAAAACTTGGTTATTTTGGGGAAAATACAAACAACAGCAGGGATCAAAATTAACACTAGTCTGCTAGCCCAGGCTATTTATCCCAATGCTAAAGGTATCCCAAGGGCTAGTAGAAATTCATAACATTTTCGAGCTAATAAATTAGTTTTTAGTACTGCAACAGGAGTGAAATAGAGCAAGATCACTTTGGGTAGAAATGGCAATTCCTGAATGTTGGCCTTCCAAGGTCCAACTTGTATGTAGGTTCGGTCCGGTATGAGGCATTTCGACTACTGTGTCCAGCGATGGATGTACCGTATGTAAACTGTCGAAACCATGCAGTACATTGCATGCAGAACGTGACGTCCTTGCGTCTCGACATGAGAAGCTGCCCTTGCAACTGTGACCATGGACCCTGTATAGCTGTCCTACAACACGATGAATGGTGGTCTGGTGTACATACTGTGGTGAAGATTTGCTGTGACGAGTAGCTGCCTCCTGTCCACGACTAGACGGCTGTCCTTACTCTCTGGTGGTTCTAGGGGGAGATTCCTGTTGCTGTCCTGTCCTGCTCTGGGGTGTCCTGCTGGAAGTCCTAGCATGTAATCCGTTTCAGGGACAGGTCCATTTGAATGCTCATACTGTATTTAATGAAGAATGAGAATTCTTACTGGGCCGTTTTATGAAACTAAATATGTAGTAGGCTTTGGTGAGTATGAACGGGAGTGTCAAAGTGGTGTTGGTCTGAAATATTAATTTTGTCATGTTTTGTGTTCTCCACAGGTGAAGACCTCGCACAAGTTGCCCGTCATGTATCTGATCGACTCCATCATTAAGAACTTGCCATCTACGCTGTATCCCAAGTTGTTATCGCAAAATATTGCCCACATTTTCAGTGGGGTATTTGAAGAGGTTAGCCCATTACTAGCTGCCTAGTGCATTTCAACTCTACATTTCTTCTTCCTTGTGCATACATTATTTCTATGACTGGAACCAATATGCATGTGCATTCTCGCATACATCACAAAACAGATTCTCTTTCAATGCTTGCAAGTACTGGATCTAACTAACAGTGCTGTATTTGATGTGAAATAAAAGATTTTAGCAGACTTCGTAATTGAATCGAGGATCACACTATGCTTTAATTGTTGACATCTGGGGGTGCATTCAAAGACACAAGGGCTGAGTAAAGCTGCATTAATACTTTTAACGGCATCACACAGTGCAACTCGCTGGCACATGGTTAACGGTGTAGCAGCAGCAAAACACTCTAGATTGCGCTTCATGGTGGGGAGTGTTTTTTGGCTGCTACACCGGTAAGCGTGTAACAGCGAGTTGCGCCGTGTAACGCAGTTAAAAGTATGAATCCAGCTTTAGCCGCTTGGCTAAATGGTTCATGCGGAACTTGAGACCGTGACTAGTTTAGTAAGCCGCTTGCAAGCGCTTGTGTCTTTGAACGCACACATGGATTCCTTCAGCAAAAGTATATCTGCAACAGTGCAGTATGCTGTTCAACCTGCGTCTATTTAGTTTGTAACTATCATTGCTAGTTGTGTGTTAACCTTTTTTTCCACTTGAAGGTTTGTGGAGATACACACAGTATTGCAGTACTTCTATATTTAACCTTGTGCTGGATTACCGAGCACATAGCTGCCTATAGTATACGCAGACGCTTCCACATCAATTTCCTAGCTCAAAACATAATTATAGTACTGGCGCTTCCACATTAAAATACCCCTAGCTACGCGCCTGATTACTAATAAGGTGTACAGGGCAACTGGGGTTGCCTCCAACATGGAGAAGGTTGCTAATATCTTAATTTAAATGGGGAATGCATATTTCAGCACCATGCGTTGTGCAATAAAATACTAAAATGTGATTTGTGTTGATTATTTGACAAGTATAAATTCTTTGAGCTTGTGAACACAATTTTGAAATGACCATTCAAGAGAAATTACATGTTAGTATAGTATTTCTTTCACTATTGACCAATCATTGCCAATTTCTAAACAAATGTGTTCATTTATCAAAGAACTTGTACTTGATTTTTGTGAATTTAAATAGAAAATATTTTGTAAGAAACAGACAAAGGCTCATTTATGAATCGGTCATTATTTTTCACTGCATTTTCTATGAATTGATCCTGAAATATTTTTGAAGCCATGGAAATTTAAATACAGTAGACCTCGCATATACTGGCCTCGGATATAACGGACAAAAATAGCCGGTCCCAATGAGTATGCATATTGCAATGTTTACCTACTGAATCTATTGTATTTGATTCCCTGGATTATATCTGCAGACAGATTTATTTTGTCCACTTTGGAGACTATAAATATATTATTTTATTATATTTTGCCAACAGTGTACTAGACATTAGTACTAGACCTGCAATTGACAAGCAGTACTGTACTTTGAAAATAATTGTTGTTTCAAATCTGAAAAATTTGTGTTTACTAGTGTTTATAACAATACAGTTCTGTCAACCAAACAAGCTAAAATTGTCACAGGGAAATCTGTAACATGAGGATCAAATAACCATGGCCTAATGTACATTTTATTACCCATTCAGGCACTAAATTGCCAATCATGATACCTATAATGGTTTTGAACACTTTTAATTAAGGCATGCCTACATCTGCCAACATGACCCCATTTGTCTGTTTCTTGCATATATTATGTTGTACAAAGGAGTGGAGTTACATTGGTTACCTGCTATACACGATCTGTGGATCCAGCAACCAATGGTAGATACGAATGAAATGACCATCTGTGAAACTAATAGAACACTACATGGTATAACCAAGTACAGGATACATACACCATGATTTTCCATTTGCAATGTGGCACTGAAGACTTTTCGTGATAAGAAATTGATACCAAAAATATCGCATTCATTTCTTTCAAACGTATTTATTTGCAAAAGCTGCATCATTATGAAAAATCTCCACTTTTAGTAAACTTGCGTATTCTTGCCATATGATGATGTGAAATGGATTGTACTGTCTCATCCGCCTTTCAAGAGTCATGTACCCACTACAAGGCGTTGCAAAAGTATGGTGGAAATATACACATGGAAAAGATTTACACGCATACATCCACACATGTTCTTGCACAGACCCACTGCAAGTGTGATGGAATGTTTGGAAGGTTGCAGTCTTAGTTTTGCCTGAAGGTTCCACATTGAAACTAGATGTGCAGCATATTAAAGCATTGTGAAATTGATCCTGGGGGTGTTCTCTTGTTGATGTTTATTTTGTATTTTATTGTTTTATATACTCTGTTGGCATCCAGGTAGATGAAAAGACGCGGCAATCGCTCTTCAAGTTGAGACAAACATGGAAAGATATATTTCCCAACAAGAAACTGTATGCTCTCGATGTTCGCGTTAATAGACTGGATCCAGCATGGCCTATCACATCGGCAGCACCAGAGCAGGGCAATATTCATGTAAATCCAAAGTTTCTTGTGCAGGTAATTGGACGTTTTGGCTTAAAAAGTGTAAAATTTTGAAACTTCAATTGAATCGTTTCAGCCAAAATATTTTTTTATCATTGGGCAAATTCTGGTGAAGTGCTAATTATAGGAAAATGTTAGCCACTAGAACGATTAAAAATTGAAAAAGAAATTGTTGGTACGTCTCTAATACAAGAACAGAATTTCTTTAGTACAAGTAGTACTGTGATGTATTGCATTTTGAGATAACTTGATTTTAACGAGTAGGAGTTGCATTGAAGTGCATTCATTTTCACATAAAATAAGTATGTGGTATTTATTGTTGAAGAATATTTCATAATGTTATCTCGTTGCAGTTTATAATTTTAAAAAAACCACATTTTGTTAGGTCGCTCTAATTTTGTTTAAAAATATATATTTGAAGAAATTAGTTGAACATCTGGTATCTATTGCATAGAAAAACATTTTCTTGAAAAAAATGTGATGTATTGAATACTAAGACTTCCAAAATTATTGATGGATGGAAAATTAATTTATCCGGTACTTATTTATAGCATTCGCCTGTACTTATTAATAGCATAAAGGCAGAAGCTAAACAATGCTTCGGGTGCAGCAATAATCATATTGATGTCATTCTAAAACTTGCCCCTGTTTGATATGAAGCACTATTGCTTTCGCAACATGTAACTAATGCAGCATTAAAGTCGATGCAGGGATAATGACCAATGACTCCATTGGTTAATGGCCATACAAACGTCCTATTTCCAATTGTTGGTGGACATTTATATCAATCTTTGGCAAAATTTAATAATAAAAATAACTAGCAGGTTATTTTCAGGTGTTTTAGTGTTGTATGAAACTAGGGGACAGGATAGCTACTGATGTGGAACTAAAAATAGATATGTTCTTTCCATTCACATTGGTGTAAAGTATATAGAACTAATCAAGTAGTTAACACATTTCTGACTACAGATATATTGATATGATGCGCTGTCTGTAGAGGGGCAATGCAGATACCATCCTTGGTCTGTCAGTACCAGCTGATGCTCGCAGGTTTACTGCAACATTCAGTGCTACAGATGTTGCGGGTTTCATCCTGACCTAAATTGACAAGTTGTGATATTGATGAAAGAATCTAGAAAGCGACTAAACCCCAATTTAAACAAAAACGAACATGAAATCCATATTGGATCATTATTTTAAGTGTGCCCATTTATTGCATAGCAACAAATGGCTGAGGAGAAGGCCGCTCGCTTCTCTCCACCCATCCCGTCTCCCCCGCCGGTGGACGACGCAGAGGAGCTGATGAGACAGGAGCTTCAGTTCAAGGATCAGGAGCTGCAGAAGCTGAAGCTGGAATTAGAGCTGGTGGAGACCAGAGCCAAGCTGGCCAAGCAGAAGAAGGAGGTGTGTTATAATGACATGGCTGGCTTGGAAATAGTATCTGTCCATTTTTTTAAGAACTGGCGCAAACGATTTTAATTTCTTTTGCGTCATTACTACTGTTTATTTATAGCAATCACTAAATTTTAGAACGTATTGTTGTACGAAACGGACAAAAAGGCTCAATTTGTACATTTGTGTTTTATGGGGAAGAGCATAAGCACATGCAAATTGAACGTGTTTGTCTGTTCTGTCTTTTGGGCATAGCAAAAGTATGCAATAAGACTTAGTCAAAATATTTA
>JAUTBR010086771.1:0-11220 GCA_032361205.1 Pseudorimula midatlantica
CTCCGAAGACGCGCCAATATGTTAGATCGGCTTCGTGGGACTACCTTATTTCTACAGATCGGCCTCGCGGGAAGACAGCAACTATACACCTCTGCTGATAAAAATAGTAAGATTTGTGAAACAGGGGCTATTACTATTCTAATGGTCCAGCACACCCTATTGTATATTGAACTATATAAATACTGATTGTATATGACATAATTGTATTGAATTGTATTTTTAGAATAAACTTATTTGATTTGATTTGATTTGTTTTGATTTGTGAGTCTCTGAGTCTGACGTAATATTTTCGCACAAACTGATGACCTAACCGTATCCGTAATGGTAACCGTAGTGTTTCGAAACCTCTCTATTAGTGTTATTATTACTATTACTATATTAGCATGATCTTATGCTTTATCACTAGCAAAGCACTAGGCTAATACAAAATTCCAACAATGTTAATTGTGTAGGCTTTATTGCAAATGGAATAAGAGGACACGATTACTATTTACCAACAATATAATATAACCCTGATACACACATATATTTAAACAATAGATGCATGACAATCTAAACACGAATACTAATCCAAATATCATGTGACTATATGGAGATCCAAATATCGTAGCCATTATGTAAATGTCCGTGTAGCCCGTTTAGTGTGTTACGCTGTTGAACATGCGATAATTACGTGGATTATTAAGCCCGAAGGTTGCAATGGTTATATAGTCTCCGACCATTATCACTTACTCTCATATTGGGTCTCCCATTTAATAGGGAATGTATTTGTATCGGTCGTGATTGACAACAACAACGTTTGCATGCGACGTAAAGTAATAACGTCTTGTATGAGAGCCAATTTTGAAAACAACTAAAATGAACATTAATTGCATAGTGTTTTTGTTTTTGGAAAGGTTTTGGAAGTACAGACATGATTGTATGTATGTCAAGTGAATGTACTTTGTAGTTGTAGCTAAGAACTAGTCCAAAACAACCATACATATCTGTGATAATGTTTTTAACAGAGTTCAGAGTTTTATTCCTATATTACCATTCACTGTGGTACAAGACTACAGATACATATTATATATACATATATGAAGGTACTAATCATTCAAGATGATTATACATATTAATAACCAGAACCAACTAATTGTATATTCAGTTATTCCGTAAGCATGTTAAATTACTTATCTGGCTGTCAAAGACTCCGACATATGTCTTGTTAATTATAATCGAAAAGAGCACACGTTACTATCAACAGCTCATAGAACTTCAGTTCCTTCACACAAATACAGTGGGTCATCCTGTGCGGGAGAGGATAATTGGATTTATTACGCCAATGACCATTTCACGTTACTGTTGTCGTATCTGAATGTTACTGTTGTCAGACATTTAATCTATTCTGATGTTACTGTAGTCGTCCAAGCTTTCTTTCAGATGGAATTTCATTAAAACACGTGAATTAAGGTTTTGTGGAAGATCATGTTGCAATTACATGTACACTTGTTAGAATGCAAACAACATTGAATTCCAACTACACAAACTTACATATCACCAGTAATTACGACAAAAACTCTCCGAAGCGATTTACTTCTGCCATCTTGAATGACAACAGTAACACGCCTTGGTACTGTTGTCGGGGTATCGACAGTGTATACGTTTCAGTTGGTCGATGTCCATGAATACTGTTGTTGTTGTTGTTGTTATTCTTATTCTTATTCTTATTCTTATTCTTATTAATAGTAGTAGTAGTAGTAGTAGTAGTAGTAGTAGCAGTAGCAGCACGGAGGGTAGTGTAGCCATAATGATCGGTGTTTATAGGATGGGAACATCCATCCAATCACTTCACTAAAGAAATCAGTTTTGTCTTTGAAAGTGCACGGTTTGTCTATTTCACGGTTTATGGTCCATGAATACTAATGGTAGACTCTGTGGAGAATGGTACACCTGGAGTCTAGGAAGGCTATCATACGTCAGTTCTTTGTATGCTGATGTGCTCGATGGGTTGACGGTGCAAAGCTTTACTGCAGCAAATAGCAGAAGTAACAGTGTTCCTGAAAGGCTGGTACACCAGTAGGTAGTAAGGTAGTTTTATAACGTTGAAGAATAGATACACCAGGTACGTGACAGCGTATCCAATTTTGTGAAACCGACCAGACCTCACGACGAACTGGGGAATGAAAGAGAAGATTGACAGAGCCGTCACGATGCAAATAAGTACAGACAGTCTCATTTTCCGTCTGTTTGCCGCACAAAGACTTTTTCGAAACCGGTAAATCTTGAATTGACTCCACATTGTGATGGACGCTGGGATTAAGACGTAATGTATCAGGACTAAAATACCCACCCAGAAGTTCTTCGTGGTATAGGTCGGCAGAAGTATGAATAATCCTTTGTGAACGTAGAAAGATTTATCAACATAAAGTAACAGGAACTGAACGTTGATTTCCAATACCAACAGTACCACTGATGTCGAAATAACGAACTTCCATGACGAGGCGATTTGCATGTATATTGTCCGTTTACATATCGCAATGTAGATGTTCAGTGTGGATAAGACGAGAGTGTGCAGAGCTAGAGATTTAAACAGTGTAAAGACAAGGAAATGTAGCCTACTGTCGCCTTCGAAAAATACTAAAGTACTCATCACTGGCCAGGTTTCACACACCAAATCAGCGAAGCATTGGACACCAAGAAAGAAAGCGTTGTTCAACTCCAGTGTCTTTGTTTTGAATATGATGAATATAAGGACCACATCTTCGAACGCCGATAACAACAAGACAAAGTACACTAGCCCCCTCAGGAGCCAGTGGACATCAGCACTGACATTGATATCGGAACTGATCGTGGTGGAGTTGTCAGCAGAGTTGTTTAACAATGTCTGATTAGCTAGTTGAGTCGTCATATCCCAGAGGCTTGCTGTGTCTTCACTGTATGAGGACACTGCAGACCATTCAGTTCGCGGAGTTGCTACATCTGTCCTCATTGACACGCTTTTTCTTATTATTATTAATCTTCTTCTTCTTCTTGGTATTTTTGTTCTTCTTCTTTTCCTTGTTGCTGTTGTTGTTCTTCTTCTTGTTCTTGTTCTCCTTGTTGGTGTTGTTCTTCTTCTTCTTCTTGTTGTTGTTCTCCTTGTTGCTGTTGTTCTTCTTGTTCTTGTTCTCCTTGTTGCAGCTGTTGTTGTTGTTCTTCTTCTTATTTTTCTTGTTCTATTTGTTGGTATTGTTGTTCTTCTTCTTGTTCTTCTTCTCCTTGTTGCTGTTGTTGTTGTTCTTCTTCTTCTTGTTCTCCTTGTTGCTGTTGTTGTTGTTCTTCTTCTTCTTCTTGTTCTCCTTGTTGTTGCTGTTGTTATTCTTCCTTGTTCTTTCTTGTTGCTTGTTGTTGTTGTTGTTGTTCTTTCTTGTTTGCTGTTCTTGTTGTTGTTATTGTTCTCCTTGTTGCTTCTGCCCTTCTTCTTCTTCTTATCCTCCTCTTTCTTCTTCTTATCCTCCTCTTTCTTCTTCTTATCCTCCTCTTTCTTCTTCTTCACGTGTGATAGCCGTCAAGGAGCATAAACCCATGCTAACGAACTGCTACAAGTAGCACACCCCAATTGGATATTCTCGATATAATAGATCTACACCGCTAACGTGGTGTTTTTTTTGTAATCTACATATTTCCAACGTAAAATAAAGATTATCTTCTTCTTATATGACAAAGTGTTTTCTTTAACTACACACTGTGACAAAGTTTTCTTTAAACGCACACTATGGCACAATATGATAAAGTTTTTTCTTCAAACGCACAAACCGGAAAAATATTATGCTTACGATTCCGATTGTCTGTTTTTGACTCCGTAGTGTCCGTAAATACAAGGACCTATACAGGACAGATATATCGTGTTCTTCGCTACGCACATTCACCTGCACACACAATGTAACTACACGCTGGCTTCTGAAGAGGCAACTACCTTCTGAATTGACGTATATCATTACTGACGTAGTACTTGTATAATTAAGGCCAGAAAGGCTCTCGGCATGACTTAGTAGACTCTTCTCGTAGGTTTAACGCAGCATGTACTGTTAATTGATACTAACCAGCGGGCACATTACACAGCGCAAATGTAGAAATGTGATTAGTTTTGGACGGTATGTACGTATTAATAAAGGACATATAGATTCGGTGATATTAACATTCGTGACATCGATGTTTTAAGGTGATAACATCCTCCAAACACCGGCCATTGTAGTCATAATTAGGAGATAAATATATGGTGTTTTGACATTTGCCTTATGTTATTGAACTTCGACATGGCAAATTTCATTTGAACCCGACCCGACCCAAATGGAAAATTTGCCATGGCAAATTTTAATAACATCCCGCAAATGTCAAAATACCATGGTCCGTATGCACAGCCGTAGTTTAGTTAAACCGTAGTTTAAGAATCATACCGACAGTAGTATAACTCATCGCTTAAACTTAGTTTAGCCTAAACTTTGGTTGAACTACGTTTGTGCATACGGACCCTGATAGGTATCTCCATTGTAAGACATTCGACGCCAAAGTTCATTTTATGGAGTAATTCTTTCTTGCTAGCGGAGGAGTGGTGGTCAAAAGTCCCCATTCACACAAATTAAATGGGCGCCTCGAAACAGTCGAAAATGTGTTACGTCATTTCGGCGCTCAAGTCAGCGGGGAGCCTTGAAACAGAAACTGCATGAGTGAAGCCATCAGTAGTGACGTAGCGGGCTTGCCGTCCAATCACATCTCTTGACGTCACTATAGGGGGCGTCACTAGTGTTGAGAGTTGAACTAACGAGCTTGAGCTGTGAGTGCAGGGGGTGTCTTCTGTCACGTCCGCGCGAAGTTTATCGAGTAAGCTACTGTGTAAGTTGTACATTTTGACTTTAAAAAAAGGCTATTTATGGCTTCAAATTTGTTTTCCGCTAGCTAATGTTCGATGGAAATATAAATATGGTGGAACGTATTTCTAGATTACACTTAACATATACCAACATAACCATTAATCAGTTTTGGCAACGCTTCTATAATACTTCGACTAAGTTCCCTTCCCCGGAAGTTAATATTATCGATAGTCGAAGGTGACGATCGAGTGCTGAAATTAGCCAATGACCCAACACTCATGATGATACTATTACAATCATTGGCAAATGTCATCACTCGGCCGTCACCCAAGGGTTAGGCATGTAATGAAACGAATACTCACAGAAACTCTACTTACAATACAAAAGGTATTTGGTTTCACCAGTGCATTGCTTTGTCTTTCTAATTACATATTTGGTTACAGCAGTGATACGTTTGTCTTTTTAATTACAACGTTAATGTTACATTACCTGATTACTATTGGCATTCAAGAATCATTATATTATCCTGTTTTGTATTGTTGACGTATAGTAGTTATGTGAACTTCCATTAGATTACTATATTACGTGAACTTCCATTAGATTACTATATTACAAGTGTTTTGTCTTTCATTTGGATGAATGGGTGAAAGATCTCCGCAGCGACGTTAAACTCCATATTCACTCACTCACTCTTTCATTTGGACATGGGTACCGCCAACAGTTCCACTCTGTGTACGGTCTGGAACAGACGTGCCCCCCTTCTACTTATTGAAGAGTTACAAGACACACATTCCACGTTATTAGTCGGGCCTTTACCAAGGAAAACACGTGGCAAAGAACAAGCAGAAATGTGAAAGCTTTAAGAGTTATGTATTCACCGCTGACCAAATGTATGGAAGATGGGAAAACCATTCACAGGGGCTATCAAAATATTCAAGACCACAACCAAAAGAGTTGTGTCGATACAGCAGTTCAGTCGGAATTGGACATTCTGTTTGAACATGATCATTAGACTACATGGTGTGTTTCGCTGTGAGGAGTTTCGCAGTGAAACCCAGTATACTCCAATTACACTCAGACATACACTGCGAGGAGATCGAAATAGTATTTATGACAACGTACTCATAATTACAATACAATAATAAAATAATGAAATATTGAAAACCAGTGGGATACGCGGAAAATGTAGCTGGTTACCCAGTATATAGTTGAAAGAAAAATGCCTTTGACCATGAAATATGTAAACAAACTCGTAATTAGATAAAGCAATAATAATAATTAATATCATAATAATAATGTTAAAACTATAAGATAATAATAACAACATATTGACACATAATTATACGACACACAATGTCCATAAATACTGCAGGCTGATGTCTATGAATACCGCATGTGGATGTCCATGAATACCGCGTATGGATGCACAACACATTATAGCAACAATACACTAACGCCACTGTTCTACGCCACTGTTCTACGCCTATTTAAAGGCTGATGCAAGGCAGTCGGGAGCGGGTATGCCAGTCATGCCACGGCATGACCAATATTTCTCAGCATTATAATATATTTTTTTAAGTTTTCTATAGCATTTTTTATTATGATTTATTTACCCGCTTTCAAGATGCTTGCATTCATACCACCTGACGGCTTGACAGGAAAGCAAGTTCCAGGAACATTTCTTGATGCAAAGAGAATCTCATCTATATGTTATAAAGCACCGTTAAATTGTTCTGATAAAATGTTCTGATAAAATTACTTCCTGGCCAGTGATTGGTTATAAATGGCACACATCCACGTTATTTGACAAGCACAACATCTAGCACTTCAAATAAATCCAATTTTATTTCCAAAAGTACTAATCTGTTACATTTTTAAGGCTGTGAGTTGACAACTTAGATAATTTTAACTTTGTTCATTCTGTGCAGACCAACGGTGCCATGATGTCACTTCCTGCCAACGGATGGAAAGCTACATTTTTGTCTGGATTTCCATTCTACTGGGAGAGTGAACTTTGCAATAAGGTATATTAGCTGGTATTTGAATCACTGGTTCACTAGTTGTGTTGAAATATGTTAACACTGTCGACTATGGGAATTTAATTGGTGGCTTATAAATTATACCTGGTTTTCAAAATTTCTGGAAGCCGCCTTATTAGACCCTATGGTAGATAACTTAGTAGTGTCTGACATGTCTGCATATGCCAGTAGATCGCTTTTCATTGCGTTTACATTTCAATATTTCCGATCATAAAACGTGGGTACTACAATATGTGTACAGGGATCGAAATTAACACTAGTCCTCTAGCCCGGACCATTTCTCCCAATGCTAAAGGTATCCTAAGGACTAGTAGAAATTCATAACACTTGTTATTTATATCACTATTCGGGCTAGTAATTTATAAATTTAGTTTCGATCGCTGTGTGTACCCATAGCAGAGTGTGGCATGATCAATCCCATTTTGCTTCCGACGGGCCTGTGATGAATACTACGTGTCTATTCTGCGGGGAATGCCAGATTTCACTCATCACTGGTCGTCACAGCCGACTGTACGTTGACGCGATTTTGGTGACTGTACGAACACTTACTGCAGCACACGGCTGATCTGACAGTCTTCATGAAGGGCGGGTACACCTTCAGATAGTATGGCAGCTTCACAACGTTGAACACGAGGTACACGAGGTACGAAAACAAGTATCCGATTCTCTGAAGACGAAACGTTCTGACGACGTGTTGTGGAATGAAGGTCAAGATGGACAAAACTGTGACGATGGAAATAAGTACAGACAGCCTCAGTTTATGTCTGTTTGCAGTAGAAAGGCGTGTTCGAAACTTGTAGATCTTGAACTGACTCCAAATTAGTATGAAACCTGGGATTAAAACATAATTTAACAGGACCAGAATACCCACCCAACAATTCCGGGTGGAATAGGTGGGCAGAAATACTATTGATCCGACTTCCACGTCTTCCTGGTAGAAGGACGGGTCAGCATAAACAAACAACAACTGAAGAGAGATGTCCAAAGCGAGTAGTACCACTGAAGTTGAAATGACGAATTTCCATGAGGAAGCGATTTTCATGTATAAGGTCCCATTACATATGGCAATGTAGATATTCAAGGTAGATAACGTCAGCACGTGAACGGACAAGGACACAGTAACTCCAAACGTAAAGAAGCGTAGTCTAGCGTCCCCTACGACAGGCATCACATTATTTACCAAGGACCAGATTTCAATCACGAAATCTGTGAAACATTGAACACCAAGGAAGAACGCGTTGTTCAAACCCATTGTCCTTGTTTTTAATATGATCAGCATGATGGTGACGTCCTCGAGAGCAGACAGCAGCAACATACCGTAAAGCATCGACTTAATATACCCTTGAATATTGCTGACATTTACAGGAGAGCTGACTGTCGGTACACTTTCTGTAGAGTCGTAGTTAGCCATTGTAACGTCCATTCTGGACCTCTGGTAGCCGTTAAAGAACGTAGACAGTGCTCACACTAGAAGTAAGTACTGGAAAACATCTTACAGTAGTTACAGTAACCATCAACACCTTTGTCAAATCTTAAAAAGATATTACCGGGATATATATAATTAATTAATTCATTATATGTAGTCATGTTTTGACGATGGCGAGTTCAAAAGGCTAATTAGTTCACCTTTAGGGTAGGCCTACGCATACGAGGATAATTGGGGCCTGTTATGTATTATGTATTATGTAAATGTATTGAGCCAATACAGATGAAGCCAAATTGTTAGTGAATGATGCAAAAGCTGTCTAGTCTTCACTGCCAGATTACATGAACGATAACCGCGTATTAGAACGAGCGGCCGTTATCCCTTTCAGTGGCCACACTCGTGGCGTACATTTTTTCTGATCAAAATATATACAGTAATTATAATTTAGTCATTTGATTTAACAATGGCAGCCATATTGTTTTGACGTCATATTTATAGCCCACCGTTTCTGTTGGCCAGATTTTAGCCAGATTTTGATATGTTTTCTCCAGACCTTTTTTCTACAGGAAACCATGATGAAGTTTTCTTGACTGACATTTTCTGGCAGTAGTGACGTTTTAAATGTCCTACACGTGTCAAATAGATTTGTTAACTTTATATCTTAGTCTAACTATTCTATTACTCCATTCTAATCTTACATTATACTAGAGAATAAATGGTAGCGACACATGCGGGGGAAACAGTGATATTGTATGCCCTGCATCGTTTTCCGCATTATATTGATTTCAACATTTTGTAGTAACCGGCTTCCTTAGAAACAAAGATGAAAATACACTCGTAATTCCTGTTTCTTCTAAATGACATCTTATCGCGGGAAGTTTATCTTCAGTTATTTTGATGAAATGGTAATTGGTGTATAAAGGTAGATTACTATGTTATTGTGAATCTGAAGTTCATGATCAAAATATGTGTATTTTGTTGAGGAACATTTTCAAATGCAAGCTGTGCAAGTTCGTCCATCTTGATCGCGGCGCTCCGTACCCGGTTTTCGGACTAATACTATCGACAAATAAGCGTAGATCGTATTCTGCGTCCGAAATAAATAAATCGAAACTTATATTGTTATATCTAACATTTAATTACGCATTTATCTCATGAAAAACTGGTGTTGGGACTATAGGAATGGGACAATTCACTTTTTTGTATTTCGATTTTCGATGTTTTAGCCTAAAATTTAGGCCACGGTTAGATTTTATTCACGATACTTTCCACAAGCACGGCAGTTGTCACTCAGATACAATAAACTATTATTAGATGAACAAACTTTTATTTTCACTTGCAAATAAACACTTTTAAATAAACAATTATCAGCGGAATACACCAGTTTTAGGGATACAACAGTTTTAGAAACACAGTTCTAGTCCACTGTTACAAGACATAGTCAACTAGTTGGGTTATTTTCTGTACACATATTCATCGCAAATGGGTGAAAGATTCCCACAGCGACATTAAACTCCATATTTACTCACTCACTGTATACCATGCTGTGACGTAAAGAATTAATTCAATCAAATCAATTTTCTGTATACAATTAATTAGTTGTTGACAGATTCAGTTCTAATTAATTTAGTATATAATGTGTGCATATATGCTATTTATTCTTGCAGTATTAACAGTACCCATTTAAAAACATCACCATCTGATCGTAGATACATGTACTCAAAATGAGAGTTTACGATCTGTCCAATGTGCGAGCTAAGCGCATGTGTGGTATGCCTCAATGAATAGGTTGACGCACACTTTCGCCAGTTTTACTTTCAATCTTGCTGATACAACTTTGTAGATGAAAGTATGATGTATGTAGACCTGTTGCCTCTAACTTTTGCTACTCTGCCACCTACTTCGGAATCGACTGAAACCACTGCTAACCTAGAAATATACCAATTTGACCACTGAGACAGTATGCTGAATGTATACCGTTTACACTGTAGATTTTCGTCGCAAATGGGTGAAAGATTCCCGCAGCAACGTTAAACTCCATATTCACTCACTCGCTGACACTGTAGATTTAATTATATGCTTGCAGATCCATGCCAGTAGTTGAACACCAATAACCTCCACAATGCCTATAACTCGGCTCCCAGTCATACACAAGTTTGGGATTATCTCTCACAGCCAACGGCTAGAACTTCAAGAACGGCTGCTGAAGCAAACCTACCTGCAGAGTGTCAAAAGTCGCAAGGCAACAGCTTCAGCAAGGTTGGAGAATTACACATATTATTACTAACATATTAGAGCCCTCCGTTACCCCCACCAGATACCCACACCAGAGATGGAGGTAATCAGATTTGCCCTAAGGTCCACCTACTTTGTCACTCACAACAACAAATATGTCGCGGGTACTAATCGTCACATCATTTGTTTTGTTTGTTTTTTGTGTTGTTTTTTTCAAATGCATCATATAAGTTGGTACTTTCATCAAAACGAGAACTTTTTCTCTTGAATGGCTACAAGGGCTTTCATCTAATTGGGGCCTATCTGTGGGACATTCAATCCCAAACTTAGTTTAGATATCGCTCACAAACTTCTACAGCAAACCTTTCGCCATTTTGGTAATTGTGATCAATGTAGACACAAGGGGAGACAATTCACTCTGCCAACAGGGTGGAAAACCTGCCTGCCGCATTTCCCATGGGAATGATGGGAAGGGTAATAATGGAGACAGCTAGCTCGGAGTTGTACCCGTCCCTCGGGGAGATGGTATCAACAGGGCTCATTGACCATATTTATCATCAAATCACCGTTTGGTGCTAACCGTCAATTTATAGGGTAGTTGTAATTTACTAATATTAAAGGCATAATATCACAGTCTGACACAAATTAAGTTGTCGTTTTGGACCGAATTGTAGTTTACAATGCAAAG
>JAUTBR010086993.1:0-11216 GCA_032361205.1 Pseudorimula midatlantica
TGCACTAGTGCAATATTTTTTATTTATTGCATGGGTGTTATTGCACTCAAACATGCTATGTTATGTGATAAATATATTTATATGTATCGCCAGAAAAAATACTTTTATTTACCAAAATGTTATTGGATTATATACACGGTAGCAGTTGACAATTGATAATATTCAGGATGAATATTATTCGTTACTATATCGGCATCATGACTACTTTTACTTGTGTAGTCAGGTCAGCATTATAGGAGTAATTTCACGCATTACTTAGATACCGCCTCAGGGCAAAACATTTAATATTTCTCAAATATTCGATTGATAGAAATAACCTTAGGCTGCAGCCACATACCGACACAGTTATAAAATGGTGCATAAAGAATAAAGAAATTCTCGGAATTTTGTGATATGAACTATCACAGAAATCTACATTTACTAAGAATTCTTAGAATAGAACTAGAATATTTTATAAAGAATGAATGAATGAATGAAGTTTGATTGAACGATTGCTTTACATCACAATGGGAATATCTCACCTATAGGCGACTGAATAAATTAACAATATGTCTGTATAAGTCCTGTTATCATAGCTTACGGCATGAGGGTATCGTTTCTTGAAACTCTATCAATATATTCATTATAAGACTTTTGTAAGTTCCTCATCATGGTATATAAAACAGATGGCTACGATTGTGCTTACGGTCTCGTAGTACACACGAGAGCATCGTGAAACCATACCCGAGCTGAGATGTGACGTGGCACTAGGTAGTGATCGCGGTGTGATCGCGGTGTGATCGCGGTGTGATCGTGATCATAGCAGCTCAATAATAGTCAATACCGTATCAAGGCTGAAGCCGACTCCAAACACTGGAACTAATCACGCTAATGCTAATGGGAGGCTATTTTCACTAATCACACTAATCGGGAGGCTATTTTCAGCTGCAGTGCCGCACTAAATCTTGGTAGAAGCTATAACCAGGTACACATTCAGGATGGAGGCCGGAAATACTCTCGAAATACACTTCATGGCTGCCGAATAGCAACAGATGATAAACGTAAGCTTGCTGTACCCATACAAGTATCTGTCATTCTGGTATACCTGTAGGCCCTATCAGTTTGGTGTACATGTATACTGTAGGTACTTACCAATTTGAGAACCTACAATTTGTATACAGGCCATACTCAATAGGGTTATAGAACCTAGGAGCCAGATCTGTGTATCTGTTAGTACTATCAGTTTGCTGCACCTGTAGACATTTATCAGTTTAAGAGCCTACAAGTATTTTTCATTTGTTTACAGTAAGTTTTCAAGAATCAAACTTGGAACCATTGGGTTTTGTTGGCCGACACACTATCACAGAGCTGTCATTCCCCGACAGTTCACATATCCTCTTCACAGTCTGCTGGCAGTCAAACGGAACAGTCAAACTTAGCAATCAAACATAGCAGCCAAACTTTGCAGTCGGAACATAGCAGTTAAACTTAGCAGTCAAACTTAGCATTCATGCGTATCGGTCAAACCTAGCAATCAAACTTAGCATTCAAATGTAGCAGTCAAGCCTAGCAGTCAAACACAGCAGTAAAACTTAGAAATCAAACTTAGCAGTCAAACATTGCATTCAAACTTAAAACAGTCAAACTTAAAGCAGTCAAATGTAGATGGAATATGTAGATGTAGATGGAATATGGAATATGTAGATGGAATATGTAGATGTAAATGGAATATGTAGATGGAATATGTAGATGTAAATGGAATATGTAGATGGAATATGTAGATGTAGATGGAATATGTAGATGGAATATGGAATATGTAGATGGATGGAATATGTAGATGGAATATGTAGATGGAACATGTAGATGGAACATGTAGATGGAACATGTAGATGGAATATGTAGATGGAATATGTAGATGGAACATGTGGATGGAACATGTAGGTGGAATATGTAGGTAACCCATGTAGGTAACCCATGTAGAACCTACAAGCATGACAAAGCATCAAGAACATAAGGGTCAAAGTACATCAAAGTCATTCCCCTGCAATGTCGTACCATTCTGTGTGCATGACATGGTCGTGTGACGTTTCTAAAGTGCAGCGATGACCCAAGTCATACGGCATATAATATTACAATCTTTGTAGAAAGTGTCCCCCTCATAAAAGAAATATACCGGGGTTACTGAAAACACAGAGATGAAATTGAACACTGCGGTTGCTGGGTTAACCCACAACCCGTGACATTTCAACTTAATTTCTTTCACAAAGAACTTGCATGCTAGGACCTAATAACATCATAAATGTTCACACGCAATTGTTAACCTCCCAATAATATACCATAATGAAACTTCGAACAGCGGTAAAACAAAGTGTTCCTGCAAATTTCACGATAATAATAAGTTTTCTGGGAGGTACCGTATTACATGTTCAATTGATACTACTTTCCCAAACACTGCCTTTAGAAGAGCTCTGGTTGAGCGGTGAACTACAAACGTGTGTTATCGCCCCATGATATACCTCGACAGATCACTTACAGATCAAGCACAATTAAAGTTATCTCCAGCAGTACTCTGGTTGGTGTCAGCCGCTGCGCCCAGCTCATAATTTAAGATCTCGCCTAGCCTGTAACCTGGCGTGGTGCCAGATTGTGGCAGTAACCATGGCAACCACCATAAACACATAATAACAGCAGTGCCAGGTGAGAGAGCAGCTCAATATCAGTGAAGACCCGCCGCTTCTCACCGCCATCGCTTCTCACCGCCATCCCACCTCTGTACAGCCATCCCATGAACTATATTTTGATTGGTACATAAGTATACATGATATACTCGTATAGTTTCTGCAGAGACTGGCAGCCAAGTCCCAGGTAGACCTCATTTGTTTTCAAAGAGATATGTCCATTTTGTGTTTAAACACACAGTGGATATGTGAATAGAAATCTAAATTGGAAATTTTATGTATGAATTAATGTTTTAGGTTGCAGTGGGAATATTGGCATTAAATGCAACTTTTAAGGCTTTGCGGAGACATAATGTGGTGCAACCTCTTCCACCACCCCATCATTCTACACCAAAACAAAACGACCCACCCACCCACCCACCCACCCACACTCCAGTCCACTTGTACCTCAACCAGGACAACGGCGAACCATCTCCAGTTTCAACTCTTATATCGAAGGAAACCGAACATGGTGGTTAGCTCCCCCTGCTGGTTTCCACCCACTTCACCCAATGACTTCACCTGGATCCAGATTCACTGGTAATTACCCTTGCCCCCCACCCTCCTTCCGACCTCCCACCCGGAGACGCACAGCTCCACGCAGATATGAGCGGCGACCATAGTCAACATGTTTTTTTTCCCCCAGGCAGTCTCCTGCAGTTCATTATCTATATTAGTTTTATACAGGTAAACAAAGCAGGATATTATGTTTTATACAGGTAAACAAAGCAGGATATTCACACCAGACCTTCTCTGCAGGCAAGGCAGTATACAATAAAGTCAAATTTGCCCTGACAAAGGAAGGCTTGGTCCCACTTCCAGAAACATTTGTTAATCAAATGGTTGTTGATTGAATTAATGCTTTACTCACAGCGGGAATATTTCACCCATAGGCAACAAGCTAATCAAATGAATTAAAAGATTAATGCATACACCTTCCGCATAAAACTTGTACCACAAACAGTGGGTGTATTATCATAAGCGTAATGGAAGATAAATTGAATGGGTCAACAGCAGGTTTCTTTTCTAGTCACAACTAGTGACTGAGTTATTGCTTTACATCGCAGCAGGAAACTTTCCACCTATACGGGAATCTTTCCCCCTATACGTGACCATTATTCACAACTAGAGATATATGTTCTCATTCATATTATCATGAAACTCTTGTCATGTTTCAATTTGTGGTGATCATATCAAATTGTTTATTTTCCTTCATCTTCCACGACATTTCGTTCTTATCTGACCAAAATAATCTTCACGTCTTTTTACTTCACCTTTTCAATATGACTGGGGTCAGATTTCATATCGACAGTTCCCCATCCTTTAAACACACGTAAAGAATTGGATGTAAATTTCATTTCCAGATAAGAAAAATCATTTACATATTCAATTCACATGATCAGTTAATGCTGGGTGTGGGCGAGTGTTCACCCACATTTCTCTGCATCGGTAGCATCCCAAAGCATCGCTATTTCTCTTTCATGTCTAATCAGGCCGAGTCAGACCGTGCAAAATCATGGTGATAATTTCATCCTCCAGAAGGCAAAGTGTTCATTGATGTTAGAAAATGGCTGCTGCCTCGGGGCAGGGAGAAACAAGATCTTCTGCACCTGAGCCCAGACAACCCAAGCCCTAAATCCCCTCCCTATCTTGTTTTCTAGCAGGGGGTCAAAAGTTTGAGCAGGAGTGTGTACCAGCCGACCTGGGTGGGTTATATCACGTTCTGTCAGAGAACTCCCACCTGACAAACCGAAGGGGACGGTCCTCATTGTCCTCCTGCATGGGTCACTACTATTCACTGACCCCTTGGTGACAAGCCAGAAGTGACCCCACAGTCACAAGCAATGACCTCTGGTCAAAGCTTCGGTGCAGTTCCGATCATGTCAATATACATCAAAGATGATCGGGCAGACGGTTACACAGTTGTGTCCCTTTCATGACCTCTCCCTACCTGTGATCAATCTCAATTTCAGACACCTGCGTCAAACGGGTCATCTAAACAACATGGAGCGGAAAAAGGTCTTGATATGAAGACGGTCTGCCGTCTTTCTATATCGAGACAAAAACACGGGCATATCATGTTTACCTATCCCTCATAAAAACAAGTTTATGTTCTCCTTGAGACAGCTCATAATTTATAGTTCAGTTGTTAAATTATCTTCCAACGGAATTGATTAAATTTAGTCAACCCTCATGAAATATAAAATGTATCTCTAACAAAATTTCACGATCCAATATATGCTCTAGCGGTTAACTTTATGGTTTTCACCTATGGAGAGACAACACGGCTCTTATCAACCGTAGACTAATGATGAAAGCAGACAAGCGGACTCGCACAACAACAAAGTGAAGTCTGCCACACTTGCCCTGGACCATATCTAACCCACTCCCCTGGTACCAAAGGGCCAGCACACTAGAACCTGTCATGGCTTATATACTGACAGAACCTGAAAGGGTTAACACAACTAGAACCTGCTAGTGTTAACCATGTTAACTGCTAGAACCTGCTACGGTTAACACTGCTGGAACCTGCTAGAGTTAACACTGCTAGCGTTAACCTGCTAGTGTTAACCATGTTAACTGCTAGAACCTGCTATAAGGTTAACACAGCTAGAACCTGCTACGGTTAACACTCATGGAACCTGCTAGAGGTAACCACTGCTAGAACCCGCTAAGGTTAACACTGCTGGAACCTACTAGGGTTAACAACTGGAAGCTGCTAGGGTTAATTCGGCTGAAACCTACATGGGTTAACACAGGTGAAACCTACATGGTTAACAGCTGCAACCGGCTCGGGTTAACACAGCTGCAACCAGCAAGGGTTAACACAGCTAGAACCTGCAAGGGTTAACACAGCTAGAACCTGCAGGGTTAATGTGTGGGTAGCTCAGGCAGGAAGGAGGTCGAGACACTAGTGTAAGAACCCCAACCGATCCTGTACACTGTGTCTGGACTTGGTTTTCTGCGGTGTAGCTCTCATTATGTACTTTCTCTCCCTCTCACTCTCCCCATCCAGTCTGCCGGTCTCTATACACCTGGCCCGCTATATACCTACAGTGACGTACATACATGTTTTCAATTACTAGCTGCTCGCTCAAACGGGTCGGCCAGGAAGAGAAGTAACTTACGGAAAATTACAATATTTTTTACACCGGTTGGGAGTGTTTCTGTCAAACCGCATAATTTGAATATTAATTAATATAAAGAATTAAACTAGTAATAATATTGGAAAATGTTGACGTAATTTCATACAAATGAAGCAGATTTTCTGAAGTATCTAATATTAATAAACTATAGATTTTCTTGACATTTAGGCCTTATGCTATATTGAGAAATAGCTTGTAAACTTACATATCTGACTCTTTTCATTTAAAAAAAATTAGAGCAGTTGACTTCCATGAAGTAAAACAATATTAATCACCAACCCATGTGATCAATATTCACTCGAAAAACAATTTAATCAATTTTTATATGAATTTGGATTTAGATTCTCGTTCAAGATTCTTTCACAAATGTTGTATATCAAGGATCGTCGGTTCAGGGCAGGAGTAGACCCACAACAACAGTAGACCCGCAACAACTGTAAGACTGAATATTACAGTAAAACTGTTGTTGCAGTACACCTGCGAGCACTGACTGGGTTTCCAATACACTTCTGTTTGAAGTGACTACCAGCAACTGTACCAACAAGGATAATCCCATGTACTGGGAAAAGTGGGTTCATGGGTTTGGTGGGTGGTCTACGGGTGATTAGGATGGTCTCCCCTGGGGTCACTCTCTAGTGTCTCCACAGGTGTCACTCCCTGGGTGTCATTTCCCAGGATCATGGTCAGTCTGCTGACAACCACATATCACTGTGGGGACCCAGATGAAATCTGGATAACCATGAACGTTTACACACCATGCTCACAGGTGTTCTCTCCTGCACGTGCAACCGTTAGTTAAAACAATGTCGGATATCAAAATAAATAATATGTCAGAAATCAAAATGTTTGGTGAACATCTGGGAAATGTATTGTTTCAGAGAATAGCCTTGGATACTGTTTTGATCCAGTTGTTGAGAGGTTGAATGAAATACAATACCTGAATTTATTTGGGGTAGTCCTTTGGTCGACATACAGTAGAGGTGTATACCTACTAAATCACATGAAGCATTGTTGACCACATCTACTAGCATAAATCTATAGGGAGGGAATGGTCACTCATGAACAAGGCTAAGCTCATGATGTCTTGACCTATTACTGAGTAGATCCAGAACTCAAATCTCACTTTGTTCTGGGCTACATCGATATCAAATATATTGTCAGTAGATACTGGCCCCGAGATTACGAAACTTTTCTGAGTACGACTTCATACTCAACTCAGAATTTTGTTCATAAAACGTCATGTGACGTCATAACCTGAGTACGTTTTTGTGCTCAGACTATGACGTCACATGACGTTTTATGAACATAATTCTGAGTTGAGTATGATAAAACTTTCGTAATCTCGGGCCCTGATCTATATATTGATAGGCAGCAGGATAGTGGAGTTGGTAGTACATTGAACTACACACCTGAGAGTCCGAGTTTAGATCCTGTCCAATAGCCAGCTATCTTCTCGTCATAAAGATAAGATTGGGATGCATGATAACAACATGCCTATATTTTTTCTCCCATATTTTTCTTTTCTTCTTTGTTCTGAGTTGACCTTTCAAAGGTGATTTTACTTTCATAGGCAGCTTGTCAGTGACTCAGTTTATGGTAGGAGTAAACTACAATGTCTGTAATGCATCAGTGACTCAGTTTATGGTAGGAGTAAACTATGATGTCTGCAATGCATAGCATTGCAGTAAACCTGCAAGGATTGGCTGGTACTGAGAAACCAAGGATAACAACTCCATGGTGAGTGTTCAGAGACATTACATCCTATCGAAAGGTAACTTTTGCGGAAAATATGATGACGACTTCGAACTTGGGATCTTATTTTCTGAAGATGATTGCAAGTTCAAACTTGGTACCTTAGTCTCCGCAGTACCAACTCGCTCTGTGATAACATGCTTCTTTGGTTTCAATTAACCCTCGAGAGGTTTAGGATTCGATTCTGACGTTACAACAAATGTTTTAACCTCAAGCTGGATTTGCCCTATGGCTGGCCAAGCTAATAAACAGATGGTCTCCAAATACACGTTGCTCTCAGCTGCTGTGCCAAGTTCGTAACAAGAGCCACCCTTCTGTACTTGAGAAACTTATTAACCCAATAGACCTGTACAGGAGATAGCAGCCATTTGGGTTCTGGTTCTGGTTCTGCCAGCACTGTTCTGCTCTAGATGCAGTCCCTGCCATACCGCACCGTCTGTGTTTCGTATTTTATTACACTCAGGCGGCCAGCAGGGTCTCCCCTCTATCTACATGCTGGCACTGTGCCAACTCAGACCTAACCCCCACCAATGTCGGTCATCAAAACCCAACTGGCAACATGACCCTGTCTTGTTTACAGGCAGCTATAATCCTCCTCGTAAATTGAAGCAGCAGATTTAACCACCCATATTACAGGAAGGATTGGGTATTTACAAGAAATTATTGGGTATTTACATATAATTATTAGGTATTTACAAGGAGTGATTGGGTATTTACAAGGAGTGATTGGGTATTTACAAGGAATTATTGGGTATTTACAAGGAGTGATTGGGTATTTACATGGAAATATTGATTGGGTATCTACAAGGAGTGATTAGGTATTTACAAGCAGTGACAGGGAGTGATTGGGCATTTTCAAGGCGTGATTAATTGTGAGTGAGTGACCGAGTTATTGTTTTACGTCACAGCAGGAACCTTTCACCCATAGGTGACGACTGAATGATTGGGCATTTACAAGGAATTATTAGCTATTTACAAGGAGTGATTGGGTATTTACAAGGGGTGATTGGGTATTTACATGTATTTTCCTGATCGACATCCTATCCAGGGAAATAGTGGCGACGACATTAACCTGTTAACACAGTGTAACCTGATAACACAATGTAGTTTTCCTCTACAACTCGGGCCAATTTCTCAGAATAAGAACTAGCCCCAAAACAATGACATTTCCAGTTACGGCTTGTGACATGTACTTTCTGTTTACGTATGTCGTCGTTGCTTCTTATCTCTGTATGCACTGCTGTGTGTGTATTGGTTGTACTGCTGGTGTTGTGAATGTACAGACAACAATATTAATGCAACATCTATAAATAATACAGTAATAAGAAAATCATAAGACAATATAGAAATCTGAAAAAGAAATCATTAATCAATTTTGTTAGGTTGAAATGGACAATAACAAATACCAAATATATGACATATGGCTAAAACAATACAAATTAAAAATATGAATGACATCTGCAATTAATCATGCAGTTAATTCAATCAAAAAGTAATGAAGGAACTGGAACAATTACTAAATTGAATCAAACGGTAAAACTCTGAACTGGTCATGCACTTGTGCATGCACGTGCACAAGTATGTTTACTCATACACACGCACACTAACGATCTACGCATTACTCAACAATTCAAATAAATTGACAAATTAATTCCATGTATCTGTCATTAAATCTTTAAAATCAACCAATCGACATCATGCTGAGATCAAATGCACTCGAGAACAAATGCATCTCATCATGCAGACTTCAAACACTCACGAAAGGCGAGAACAAATGTTAACACTAACATCATTCAATATTTGAAATACGAAATTGTCTTAAAATACAAACTGTATCCAGTCATCTATAACTAAACTGCAATTGAAGCCATTATCATGCAAGTAAGAAAGCGATCGGAGGTTAGGGTTTAGGGATGAAGTCTTGGTTCATGCGGCGACTAGCCTAGATACGAAGATGTACACAAATGACTACACACACAGGCCTGCATGCCTATATTTAGCATTCCAAGTCGTAGAAAGTGGTACTGGGAAGCTCTGGCGTATTGGGAGCCATGGAGAACTTCTGAGACTCACCACTGAAAGACGCTTCCTGTTACTCATAAACAATACTAATGGAACCTGACAGAAAGACACCTACCCAACAGAAAAACACCTAAAAACAACGATGACAAGAAAGAAGAAAAGTACAAAAATTATCAACTACTGAACAAACTTACGAACAAACTTACAAGTCTCAATATTAAACAATATTTCATGACGAGAGATACAATCCATAATTTGATGAAAATTGGAACTACATTGTAACAAAACGAATAATAAGAAAATTATTCATGACAAAAGATAATTTGATGAAAACTGGAATTCTTTGGAGTCAAAAAACGAATAATAATTCTTTCTCAAACAATCAAAAATTTGATGAAAACTGGAATTATATATATGAAGTCACAATAATTCGTTCTCATTCGCATACCACACAAAATTATGAGAACCGTAATGAGGTTCTTGTTGTATAAACAAATACGGTGCATCTGTTTCTGCCTGATTTAATTATTTCTTCTATGAACATAAAGTCAACTTGCTTAACCCCTTCCTTACTGGGGACAACAGGAGAAACCTTAGTCATTGGGAGTGTTACCAGAAGTTAAAAGGTTAAACTCGTAAATGCACAAAATCTGCTATGTCATGTTTCACTCTCCTAAACTTTTGTTAACAATTATTCCGCGTTATTCCGCCTCAGACTTCACATTTGATTATCACAAGCATACGACAAGCCATAGAATTTATTTTAATATTACCACTAGCCATAAAATTTATTTTAATGTCAAAACGAGCCATACAATTTATTTTAATATCAAAATATCCCAAATCTTGTTACCCAATGCTTAATAACCCACTCCTATAGGTTGCAACGCTGCAGACACAGCTATACCAGGCCGACCCGGGTTCATTATTACGTAGTTTGTCTACGAAGCATCTTCCTGTCACAAACGGTGTCTGTTGTAAGGTAAACACAGGCCCCAGTGTATGCTAGTGGGACAAGACACGGCCATGGGCACCTAAATATACTGGCGTGCATCGCTTAGTGGACATGTAGCGTGAACCGGTATTGTTTGAGGCACACAGCGAGCCTAGTAGTGCCAGGTACCCACACATCGGTCTACGCGTAAAGGTGAATCGCTGCGGTCAACCCAGGTAAACAGGGACTATTTATAGAAGATGTGGAGTCAAATCCTGGGAAATCGGCTTGCAATATTTCTGCTAACGACCCTTATCGAGGGTCGCTCAAGAGACTGCTATAGTTTCGTTGAAGTAGAGGTTTCACCTTCAAATTGTTCCCGTTTAGTTTTCTTTCAAATAATATTTAAGGAAGCTTTCAGGCAGCATTTAAGCTTCAAATGTAAATCAACAGTTGATCAAAACAACTTAGAAAAATAAATAGAACTACCCATGGTTATATAATAAATTATGAATGAATTAATGTTTTACATCACAGTGGGAATATTTCACCAATGAATTAATGTTTTACATCACAGTGGGAATATTTTACCAATTAGGCGATGACTATCATAAATTAATAAAACTATTAATGCATCCTTTAAAACATCCTTCAGTAAAAGTAATA
>JAUTBR010087104.1:0-11215 GCA_032361205.1 Pseudorimula midatlantica
TTTTTGGAAGTACAAACATGATTTTATGTATGTCAAGTGAATGTACTTTGCAGTTATAGCTAAGAACTAGTCCAAAAACAACCATAACTATCTGTGATATTATGCCTTTAATATACATGCATGCAGTTTTATATGTGTTCTGATGGAATCTTGTACCAATGGCGTAACTATTTCATTTTCAGTAGAATGGGTAGTAGTTTATAGGCATGGTATAGGAAAATTTACCATGTTTAGAATGTTGTTCTGTAATTATGAATGCAATGACATGAACAGATGGATGCAAAATGTAACTTCGTAATAGATATTTTTTGAACTACTGTACTTTTATGAAAACAAACATTTATATTTTTGTTGTAAATATATAGGTTTAGTTATAGGTATCTATATCTCTCAAGGACTGGAGAGATGTGATCTTACATGAGTACTGGTTATTATTCTTGTTGCTGTGTTCTGAAGTTTATTTTCGAATATTTGCCAGTACGCTTTTGCAGTAATCGATCGTTGATACGACGAGGGATAGAGTGGTGGTGATTCACGTGTCAGGAATTTCTTGATATGGCTAATATTTCTGACCTGTAGAACGCAGACTGACCAGTTGATTGATGTGTACTTCCGTTGATAGTTGTTGGTCAAGGCTGACTTAGAGGTTGCGGAATCGATTGAAAAACTACGTCAGCGTCACAAACTCTGTTCTGTGTTAGTTCAGTCTTCTTAATCCGTGTAGATGGTCCAATAATGAGTGTTTCCGTTTTATCATCATTTAATTTAAGAATGCTTAAAGTAGTCCAGTCTTTGATCATGTCACGGAAGTTTGAGATATCTTCAAACGACAGCTTCTTCGATAGGTTGTTTCTGTGGCAGAAAGGTCTTCGTGAGTTGAGTGCTATCGGCATAAAAATGTCTATTTATGTCAATTTCCGCAATGTCGATAATGTACAGTATGAACAATACCGGACCCAGCACTGAGCCCTGTAGTACGCAGCATGCTATATATGTTGATCTCACACCATCAATCGAAACAGACTGATACTGTCCAAATATGTACCGTTACGGTATGTCCCAAAACTGTTACGGTATGTCCAAAAGTGTAATGTTCTTCGTGATCTTTCGTTTTGATCCTTAATTAGGTCTCGTTGTATTTATTGCAGACCATACTTTCGTGAGTGGTTTTAAACAAGACCAACCTATTGTTGTTAACGTTCACTTTGTTTGATTACAATTAACCAATTATTAGTACCATTATTATTACTAAAAACAACAACAACTACAACAGCAATAACGGTAACTATATATAGGAGCAGAAATAATGATATCAACAGGAATAGTTCCAGAAAGCTGGCAAATAGGAATGATAAAACCAATATATAAGAAAAAGGGTAACCCCCTTGAACTCGTATCGACCAATCACATTGTTAAGCTGCTTTGGAAAAATGTTCACATCTATGCTAAACAATAGATTTAATAAATTCCTTTAAATTAATAATATCCTTACACCAGCGCAAGCAGGATTCAGAAGACACTTCTCTACATTAGAAAATCTACTGGTATTCGATTTATTGGGGACATATCTAACATTGCACAAAAAGAAACTCTATTGTGCATTTATTGATTTCTCCAAAGCTTTCGATAATGTATGGAGAGTGGATCTCTGGTTAAAACTATTAAGAAATGGAGTCGGTGGTAAATTTCTTAATTTGGTAAAAAACATGTACGAAAATATAAAATCGTGTATACTTCTTAAGAACAATAAGTCCGAACTATTTGATATTAACAGAGGTGTGAGGCAGAGCGAAATCTTATCTCCCATTCTGTTCAGTATTTACATAAACGACATGGAAAACGTTCTGCTGAATAACGAGTGTGAAGGTATTCGTATAAACACAAATCATAATAATGTATACCTGTTTATTCACTTAGTAGTATTACTATACGCAGATGACACAGCACTATTCGCTGACACTCCACACAAGTTACAGAAAACACTAGATGCGTTTCAAGAGTATTGTAATAACTGGCAACTAAGTGTCAACCAGCAGAAAACTAAAATTGTCATATTTGGTGGGGGTCCTGCTAACACATGTAAACAAACTTTTAATATTGGACAATCCAACATAGAAATTGTTGACATACAAATTGTTGACATACAAATCTCTAAGAGAATGATACATTTCTGGCATAGGATCAACAATCCCGGTAATGTTAATAAACTATCATCCACCCTTTATATATTACTTAATAATGATACGGCACACGATAACTTCCAAATTAAATGGATTAATCATATTAAAGGTATATTAAATAGTTGTGGATTATCCTACGTATTTAAAAACCCTCAAAACTATGATCGACAGTGGTTAGTCAATAAAGTAGAATCTATATTACAAGACCAACTCGCACAAAAGTGGAGATCGGAAATTTACGAGGCCATTATCGAAATCTTTTAGAACCATATTTAACTGCTTAGTATAACTCGATCGACATACATGTACGCTAACAACCTGTGTAATACGCATGTGTAATATGCATGATGCATGTACGTTTTTTGTTGTTTCTTTATTTTCTTTTTTTTTGTATATGCATGTATTCGTGCAAACGTGTGCATGTGTATGTATGTATATGTATACATAAGTAGATGTGTGTGTGTGTGTGTGTGTATGTGTGTGTGTGTGTGTGTGTAGTGTGTGTGTGTATGTGTGTGTGTGTAGTGTTCATGGCTGCACTGACACAAGTTATGCATATATATGTCTATGTATGTTTGTATGCATGTATTATGCGTGGTTTTATGTATGTAAGTATGTATGTATACATGTATGGATGTATAGCGTCCAGTATGCATGTGTGCATTTGTATTTGTATGTGAATGCTAAATATTGTAATGCAATGCAATTTACTCGCCATCTATGATCTATATACTGTATTATATTGACATATTCTCCTGTACCACCGTGGGTGGTGGAGAAAATAAAAACTTTGAACTTTGTTAGAGACAAACAAATTGTTTTAATCGTAGCTGCATATCTGTAGCTATACGATGCCCCGTTTACTATTTTGCCATCTATGGGGTGCCAGAATAGATAGCAAAATAGTAAACGGGGCATCTTATACCTACAGATCTGCAGCTATTTTAATCGATGCCTCATGTCTGAAAACTTATTAAATAAGACTTCATTCATGTTTGTGCTTTGCATACGTTGACAGATATACGAACACATAATAGGGTAAACTTGGGCTGTGTCTATATTGGGCATGGTCCAATATTGAACCATCGTTACGAATACAAGCCTTTCTATACTTGGAATACGCTTAGAACATCGCTACGCCCGTTGATCGGTCTGACGTCCTGATAACAACCATGCCCTACCTACAGTACTCCCAAATAGAGCTACTGCATTAACATATACTAGTAGCCATAAGTAGAGCATGGGGTAATAGCTGAAAACACCGTGAAGATGAACTAAATGACGTAACTTGATTTTTCAGTAGCTATGGCGACTATTATAACCATGGCAACACTGCTATATAATGGACTAAGTGTGACAAATAGCACTATCTTGACGTAAATGAACATTTTGCAGTGGAACTCGAAAACAGTATACCGGTAATATAATGCTATTCTAGCAGGTAAGAACATTCTTGTTGCATTTTATTATGAATAGCCTACTAATGACATTTAATGGATCGTGTCATTAATGATTCAATTTATGTTGTAAGATATTATTGCGTATACAATTAATTTTGTTATTAATGTATTCCACGGCATAACACCAGCCTGTTACCTGCGTCCATTTTCAATACTCATCTGTACATTTTACAACAGACAGAACTCTGAATAATTCTAATAACATATATGTCATATATCTATAGTAAATAGTAGGCTACTATAACTACATAGCAATGCAATTTTACTATTATTACTGTTACTATTATTGTTATTATTATTCGAAGTAGTATTGTTATTGTTGTTATTATTCTTATTATCATCATCATCATCATCAATCATTTATTATTATTATAGTGGTAGTATTATCATTATTATTATTATTTATAATTATATATTATTATTTGTTTATATAATTATTATCATAATAATTATTAATATAATTAAATATTATTGATACAAATTAGTTAAATATACTGAGTAATTATGATTGTGCAATTGGACAATATATTTGTTTTATTTAGGTCCTGGGTTGAAACAAATAATTCAAGATGTCGTGGTTGATGCAGAAACGCAACCAGGTATTTCCGGCAAGGACGAGCAATACAACGAATCAATCGTCGACGGAGTCGTTGACGCCGTCACAGCTTAACCTCGCCATCAGAGACATGTTGGATACCACAGAGCAACGCAGTCGAATAGGAGACCTGTGTAGAGGTATACGTGATGTGTTAACAGTGACGGTATAGTAATACTATAGTAATAGGGTCCATCTGTTTCTGTTTTCTTCCTATAGATATGCATCCGAGTGCTTATACAAACTAATCTCGTCAACCTTAGGTATCTACCGTATTGCAGGTTAGCCATGATGAATTTCCTTGTCCGACAGGCAATATGATCCCATCACGGCAATTGGGAAACGGAAGCAGCTGGGCCAGCAGCCCCTTACCTTTTGGTCATAAATATTATTAAACAAATAATATTATTTTAAAAACTAAGAATTTCCAAACGTCTGCATGCAAGCTCTGGGTACTCTTCAATAAATGCTCTACACAATATTGTACCTGTCGTGACGCCCGTTAGTTTGTTGAGTATATTGGAGCTAAACTAACAGGGCTGTACATCAATCGTTTGATGCACTTGTCCCGGTGTCCTGTCGGACATGAAACTACTTGCCCTGTAGGTTAAGCGCTTGTATTTTGGGATGTAGGTTAAGGGCTTGTATTTTGAGGATGTTTCACTAGACCACCTGTGCATAATACTGGTCCCGGGCAGGTGGACAATTAGTAGTATCGAGTCTAGCTGCAGTTCTGTAGCTAAAACAATCCCAGTTTACTATGTAATATGTATATGGGCACCCTTTAGCTACAGAGGAAGTCAGTAATATGCATCATCAAAAGTACGCGGCAGATCCAAATGCGCTGGGTTAATCACCACGTGTGACTTAAATACACGGGGGAGAACGAAATCCAGCTGGGAATGTATTCACTAGCTTATTCTGGAAGGAAAAACCATTTCATTTAGTATTTTTTATTAACTTTGCCCTGAATAAGTAACCATGGATTTCCTTGTCTAAAGGCAATCCCATCACGGCAATTGGGAAGAGGAAGCAGCTGTTCAAGATGATCTCTATAGTGATGATCCCTGTGGCACTACTGACTGGCCTGACTGCCAACACCTTCATCAACACCTTCACCAACTACGTCCAGAGCTCCAAGATCAGAGCCACGCTTCTGTACAGCGTCAAGCTAGGGACAGTTATTCATTATCTGCAGGTAAACACATATTCTAAAATGTTCGAACTGTCTATCTATCTATTGTTAAAGACATTTCTTTTTAAAAAAATCAGTTGCTGTACAAATCATTTTTTCCTGTTTTCATTTCTAAAATAATTCTAAAAAATTGCCACAAAATGTCTTTTAGAAGGACTTAGTTTATCATTAACATAACAGAACTCTACATACGAGGTGCTGTACAAATCATTTTTTCCTGTTTTCATTTCTAAAATAATTCTAAAAAATTGCCACAAAATGTCTTTTAGAAGGACTTAGTTTATCATTAACATAACAGAACTCTACATACGAGGTGCAAATATAAACTGTCAGTTTCTCAACAAAAGACATAAAGAAGTAAAAAATCGTTTAAAATATTGCAACGAAACATCTTAAAGGGTCACACAAAAAAGGTATAAACAAATCATTAAAAGAAATTGAAAAAAAGGTTAATGAACACATAAAAGAATCGAAGAACAAATACCACGAAACGTCTTTGACAAGGACTAATATACCAACATCCTTCATAAAAAAATAATAATTAAACATTTGTCTAAGAAAGTGCCACGAAACGTGCCACAAAACACACAAACATGTAAAAAATAAATCATTAAACAATAATTTTATAAATGTAAAAGAAAATCAGAAAAACATCGAAGAAAGAATGCCACGAAACATCTTTGACAAGGACTAATATACCAATCACCATCTTTCATTTCACTTCAAACAAGAGCAGGACATAAGGTAAAATAATCATAACAAATAAATACATCGAAAAACAGTAAAAATAATAATTACATATTCGAAGAAAAGATGCCACGAAATGTCTATGACAAGGACTAGTATATCAACCATAATCATTTCACTTCCAGGAAGAGCGGGACATCAGTGCTCTGTATCTGAGTAAGATAGACGCCAGGACCAAATCCATGCTGTTGGAGAGGTATCCGGAGACGGACAAGGCCATAGAGGATTTGACCATCTGGACGACTGGACCAACTCTTGTCAGAGATGAGTTCCAGTCCAAGGGGAGGTTCTTGTCATATCTTAATAAACACAGGTAAAGCCAGATGATAGTGATCAAGAAACATCAGAAATAGCTATAAGAACTAGTCCAAAACAATCAGAAATATATGTGATATTATTCCTTTAACAATTTGATAACTTCTATATGAACATCATGTACTTATGTGAGAACCTAAGTGCACCGCATGTATTTATACTTCGCAACACTAATTTTTAATCTTTATACAACGGCAAACGTTTAATTATACAACAGTTGCAGAGCATGTAACATTACCATTGTAACAGACCCAGCAGACCCGAAGAAGTCCGCCAAGGACGAAACGACGTCGTCGTTGCTCACCCACATGATGGTTAAAATAGTTTCACGTCTTGAAAGTTGTAACATTACCATTGCATTGCCTTGAATCTTCAGATACGAGTTGGATACCCTAAATCAGACTGTCACCATGGAGCTACAGATGTATACCAGCCTCATCCGGGTCTTCATCACGTGGCTGTACGACGCCATCACGGAGGAAGAGTCCGGATCCATCTGGCGCAGTCTGGTGGCATACCAGGAAGTCATCATCGCGAAGGAATACATGGGTCTGGAGAGAGCTCTGGGGACTATTTTCTACGTCAATGGGAAGTTCACATCCATTGATGTGTACCTCTGGTTTGCAGAGAGTCAGGATGTTACGAAGTCGACATTTAAGTCCGCCGGCAGATACTCAGATCTCGTGCATAAGCTGTACAATAGAAAAATCAAAGTATGTTCATGAATTGACATCTTGTTATTACTGATTTTATAAGGTCGCTTGTCTCTATATACATTGCAATTATATGGTCCAACATCCTCGAAACACAAACCATTGTGCCTACTTAACACCCGTCAAGGAATGAGGTCCCCACTACTCATCAAATGTAGGAACTATTACGATATACTAGGCCTACATTAGCTGCAGATCTGTAGCTATAAGATGCCCCGTTTACTATTTTGCTATCTATTCTGGCACCCCAAGACATGTGACACACGTTCATATCAATGCGCATACTTTCATTTTCTGAATAAAATATTAGTATGTTTTCTGTGGAATACCCAGCCATAAAACATATTATGCTCTGCAATGTAGCTCACCTTCTACTTCTTCTTCTTCCTCCTCCTCCTCCTTCTACTCCTCACCCCATATCCGTCCTAATCCATCTCTTCATCCTGCTCATCTTCCTCCACCTCTTCTTATTCATTCTCTGCCTCCTTCTTTATTCTTCTTTCGTTTTCTTCTTCCTTCTAATCGTTTTCTTCCTCCTCCACCTCTTTTCATTCTTTCTCTTCCTCCTTCTTCTTTCTGATCTTCCTCCATCCCCCTCCCTCTTATTCCTTCTCTTTATCCTCCTTCGATCGCGGAGCCATACCCTAATATGTATGGCCTTCACTATGTCATAAGGCCATTTTTTTTTTCTCAGGGCAATAAAATGCTGCTACACATCCTGAGTCAAATGAGGGCGCAGATCAGACGTAACGACATGACCGGAAGAGGATCAATCAACAAGGCGCAGTACTGGTTCGGCAACATGACCTTATACATGAACATCCTGCTGGAGACTCAGAAAGAGCTGACAGGGGAGATAACCGAGATGCTGGATATCAAGCAGCACAAGAACATCAATAAGATGATCGGCATATCTATCGTATTTGTCTTCGTCTTCTTCATGTGTCCTGTCATCATCTACACAATCTACATGTTGACTAGCAAGCTCCAGAAGTATTCCATTATCCTGGCTGAAAAGTGACGTTTCTTCATATATTATGTTCAACGTTTACATGCTACCATATGCATGATTGTTTGGTTTTCTGTGATACCATTGCTTCTTCTTTCTTCTTCTTCTTCTTCTTATTTTTTAAAATTTTCTATTATTAACATTATTAACATTATTATTATTATTATTATTATTATTATTATTATTATTATTATTATTATTATTTTTATTTTTATTTTTATTATTATTATTATTAGTAGTAGTAGTAGTAATATTAACATTATTATTATTGTATTTGTTAGTATTTATTTATTATTATTATTATTGTTGTCTTCTTCTTCTTCTTATTTTTTTAATAATTATTTTCTATTATTAACATTATTAACATTATTATTATTATTTTAATTTCTATTATTATTATTATTTTTACTATTATTAATATTAACATTATTATTATTGTATTTGTTAGTATTTATTTATTATTATTATTGTTGTTGTTCGGTATACATGCATGTCAAATGGTATAGTTCTACCTGCATAATATGCATTTCAATACTCTTCATATAAATAAATAAGATACATGAATAAAAACAAATACAATAAATACTAGTTTTAAACAAATTAAAAAATAGTCCATGTAGAAAGCGCATGACTAAACGCTACACTATAATGCAGGACCTTAGTTTAACATGGTACAGCTCGGTCTTTCTTAGAAGTAAAGTACTATAAAACATACTATACTATATCACTAATCTCTAAGGTACATATAGTTTCTTTGCTTACAGTACAAGACCGCCGTAGACTCCCCCCAGCCACAGTACGCACGCATATAGCTTTGTTCTAATTCAATGCAGGGGTCAGGCGCTGAACAAGGAGAAGCGCCGCGCGAACATCCTCCTGTATCAGATGTTGCCCAAGTCCGTGGCGGACATCCTGAAGCGGAACGAAGACGTGAACCCGGAGAGCTACACGGAGGCGACGGTGCTGTTCTCAGACATCCAGGGATTCACCAAGATCTCGGCGCAGAGTTCCGCTGTGCAGGTTGTGCAGATGCTCAACAGTCTGTACTCGCTGTTTGACGAGTGCCTCTCCCACTACGACGTGTACAAGGTGGAGACTATCGGAGACGCCTACATGGTGGTGTCAGGTAATTACACGGAGACGCCTAGAGATGCATGGTGGTGTTGCGTAATTATACGGAGACGCCCAAAGATGCATGGTGGTGTTGCGTAATTATACGGAGACGCCTAGAGATGCATGGTGGTGTTGCGTAATTATACGGAGACGCCTAGAGATCCATGGTGGTGTTGCGTAATTATACGGAGACGCCTAGAGATGCATGGTGGTGTTGCGTAATTATGCGGAGACGCCTATAGATGCATGGTGGTGTTGCGTAATTACGCGGAGACGCCTATAGATGCATGGTGGTGTTGCGTAATTATACGGAGACGCCTATAGATGCATGGTGGTGTTGCGTAATTATCGGAGACGCCTACTTGGCTGGCTTGTGTAACTCTCGGAGACGCCTATTTCATCGTGGGGTTGTGCAACTATCGGAGACGCTGACATAGTGGGATTGTGTAATCATAGGAGGCACTTATGTTTGGTGGGGATGTGTATATTGTAGGAGACGCCTGCATGATAATTCCATGTAAAACTATCGGAGACGCCGATACATGGTGGGGTTATGTATAATTTACGTTATAGTGTCAGATATAACTATCGTAGACCTATGTGGTTGGGTTATGTAAGTATAGAAGACGCATTAATGGTGATGTGTTAACTATCAGATACGCCTATACATGGTGGGGTTGTGGAATTATAGGAGACGCCTACATGATAAAGTAAAACTATTGGAGACACCTAGATTGATGTATCAGTTGGAAGACGCATACATGGTTGTATTGGTATTGCAGATCTATTACACACTGTATCTGGAAAGTATTGTAGATGCTTACATAATGATAGGAAACTATTAGCTATTATGGTCGTCTTCCTAGCCATTGTCAACGACGTTTCGTATCAATTTTTCGATTTTTAATGATTTTTTTATATTTTTAAATCAACAAAAAAGGTCAAAATCATTAAAAATCGAAAAATTGATGCGAAATTCCGTTGACAAGGGAGGGCTAGGAAGACGACCATAACAGGGCTTCAGGTAAATATTGGCATGACACCAGGTGTATCTATTATTCAGGCGTCCCCAAACCTAACGGTGCCGAACACGTGTCGGAGATCGGCAGTCTGGCTCTCAGTCTTCTTCACCACATCAAAGAAATCGATATACCACATCTACCCGGAACCAACTTCAAGCTCCGAATAGGCTGCCACACAGGTATTATGACCACCCGCTAACAGAGCTCCTGCGTTCATCAATGCACCTAAATGCAACCGTAATAGAAATGATTGATGAGGCCGCATGAAATCTGTGAATGTAACAACTATTTTTGATGAAAGCGTAAGTTTCAACTGGACTGTCAACCAAATTTTGCAACAAACTATTATTTTAAAGTAAGCTCGTAAGTCAAGTCATGATATAAGTGAAATATTCTAGAAAGTGACTTTAAACCCCCAAATCAACCAACCAACCGTAAGGCTTTATATATTAGTATATGTACATGTACATATATATATTTGTGCACCACTCGCTAGTTTTTTCGAAATAGCTGATCCTATAATACTTAATGTATTATAAATACGACCCGTAGTAACAGCTAACGTTGAACTAAACACTATATTTCATAGGATTTGTAAATAGTAAATGTAGTATTACATAGTAAATATCGTACATTATCATCTAGGATCCATGGTAGCAGCCAACATTGAACTAAACACTACATTTCATAGAATTTGTAAATAGTAAATATAGTATTACACAGTAAATATCAAACATTTTCATTTAGTGATCCATGGTAGCAGCAAACATTAAAGGCATAATATCACAGTCTGACACAAATTAAGTTGCCGTTTTGGACCGAATTGTAGTTTACAATGCAAAGTACATGATCTTAGCATACACATA
>JAUTBR010087326.1:0-11212 GCA_032361205.1 Pseudorimula midatlantica
CATGGGATTTCTACAAGCAGGAAATATTGCTGAACATGTTGATTTGAGTATCAACTAGGCTATAGTTGTTTGATTTATCTTTGGAATATGAAAGTCATTATTAAAAAAAAAATTAAAAATAAATAAAAATAAAAAAAGCGTCACCTATGGGTGAAAGATTCCCGCTGTGACGTTAAGCAATAATTCATTCATTCATTAAAAAAATATATATTCCGACAGTGTACTAGCCTTTAGCATGTTTAGAAAATCTTAATATAGCATGGTGAAGGAGTAAGTTTTATTAACCATCATTTGAAGTAGACTTTGGGGCAATGGTTGACACAACAGCGAAGCCAAATATGAAGCTTACTTGCAATTATGTATCGCAAAAGTCTAATTTATCATAAATACTGACAAATGTTACTGACAAGCAGTGTAAGTGTGCATCAAAATTAATCTGAACCGATTTTGTGTACTGGTGTTTATAACAATTATTGATCAATTATATTTATTTTCTGTCAACCGACCATTCATAATCTGCAATTATTATTATTTATTTTTATATTGGCCACAACGATTGGCCAACATATTATATTATGTTTCTTAACATTTTCGACCTCCTGAGCCTAAACTATCACACACAAAAACCGTAAAAACAAGGGAATCAAATAGATATGGCCTTACCATGTGCATGTACATATTAAGAAGGCTATTAAGAACTAAAACATTTTTTCATAAGACATTTCTAACCAAAAGACAACGTGTCTCGTGATTCATTGAATACAAGAACATGGGGTGTAAATGTTAGGAAAGTGTTGAACTTGGCACCACTAGTATGTTATCAATTGTTAATATAATAAATGTGTTTGTTATGTACAGAAACCTGATGGTTATATTGTCATACTGAGGTACATTGGCATCTCTCAATAATAAATACTTTGAAATGAAGTCTATGGTGTCCATTGGATTTTCAGTTTTGAAATTGTCTCCAAGTTGTGCATTTTATTGGTCGCCAGCATTACCCCTGGAAAGAATTTGACATAACGTCTTTTGATATGGCACAGCCTGGGTACGAACCACCGACCTAACTAACACTGCAACCACTATATGTCCTAGGACGAGATTTAAAAAAAAATATAGACATCGGCATTGATATTTGAATCCCGATTCATAAGACCGTTGGTAGAGACATCGGCATTGATATTTGAATCCCGATTCATAAGACCGTTGTTAGAAGTGCGTCTTCTTACACGATCATGATAGGATGCGCTGACTGCCGTTATCTTTGGTCTTGTCAGTATCAGCAGGTGCTGGCACGTTTATTGCAACATTCAGCTTTACAGATGTAATGGGTTTCCTCCTACTTTTCGTAACATGAACATACAATTGTAACGTCGCTGCTGCCTGAAATCTCATTAAATCAGATCTCGGCCCAGCGTAACGCGCGAGCCCCATATATAATCTGTTTGCTGCCTGCCAACCTGTTTGGAAACGAATGACAAACTATGGACATAAAGTCGGAAATATAACGAGAACATCAATATTTACAAGACACTAGATTTAAGTTTGGTTCAAATATGAATAGCCTACATATAGGTTTAATTACAACGTGACCGCTGTGACCAGGGCGCCTTAAGTCGTAATCCATGACCGTTAAGTCAAATGATCGTAAGGATTACCTTGGCATTACAATACAGATTAACTTAAGAGAGCGAAACTATTTTCATTTCAATTATCAGATTTAATTTCGACAGTTTACGGTCAATTTAGCTATGGGTTGCTTATATGTATGTACTTTATCCGTATAAGTTGGATTATCGAATGTATCACGTGTAGTAGCTTATGACGAATACAGAATACACGCAATCGGACAACTGAAACAGTTTTCTCCCCATTCTGTAAAGGGGATTTATACTCCCGTTAAGAAACATTTCTCTCACCGCTTCTCACGGGATAATCGGAATAGTATCAATATCACGTGACCGAATCATATCCTAACATGTAAGATAAATAGCCCTGTTGACGAGCGGTATGGATAGGAGTGTTTTACTGGGAATAAAAGGACCGCGAAATGTCATCTGTGTTTTATTTTTCGTGTTGACAATCATGTACGTATCTCTCCAAAAGACTTCATTCTGGAACTTCGCGCGTGTACAAGGTACAAGGTACGTACTAAATAAGGAATATTCGATACGGTTAGTAGCTCATGCTTCGTAGCCAAAATCCCGGGTTCAAATCCGGTCCCAGGAGCCCGGCATCAATGTTCACGCGAAAGTTACCTTTCTGACGCGATACAAATCGTGCGTTGACTAGTGTGGCAGTTACCATTCTTGGTATATCAGTACCAGTCGGTGGTCATAGGTTTATAATATTCTGCGCTAATGGTAAGCCGTGATACAAGTGAAAGAATCTTGAAAGCGGCGTACCCCAATTAAATACACATAAATACGTGTACTTTGTTAACGGTCGTATGGATACGCACCGCATTATCATGACAATAGTTCATTAATTTATAACATAACTACAGGGAACACGTTCATGGAGCTCTCGTATCTTTATGATTAAGAGAGCATTATGAGCTCTTATTAATGAATACAAGAGCTTCACGAAACCCGTAACTGAATAATTGATCTATAACCCCGTTTTTATTTTAGACAGTTTATCGTAACTACGTGGCTTCAGGGAAATCTGCCAGGCAAACATGGCCAGAGTGGATATTCAAAGAGAAGACAATATTTATCAGAGGGAGACCTTCGGACTAACTGGGAGAGTATTACCCTTAACGAAGTGTCTGATCCAAAGCTCTCGACCATGTATTTGATAGCACAAAATTCCACCGTTTTTAAGCTGAACGACTTGATTAAAGTAAGAATCGAAATGCGTGATAAAACAGGAAAACGCAGGAAAGCCGGTGGCGACTTCCTCCGGTTGTGGATGGAAGAACCATTTTACGGCGCCAGTGTAGCCGGTGACGTCATCGACCACAATGATGGAACTTACACCGGATCTGTTAGAGCTGTTTGGACCGGAAGTCCGAAGATCCACTGCTTCCTGGATAGACGCCGAGAAGAGATTGACCTCATGTACCGGAAGTATAAGCAATTTGGAACCATTTGGGATGCGTACGCATTATTCCGGTCTGGAACTTCCAGTGAAAGCACACTGTGCTTCCCGAACACGAAACCCCCGCATCTGTATTGCGACTTCACGCATGACAATGGCGGATTACCGTATTACTGTCTAAGGCCCGTGTCCCGGGATCTAAACTGTTCTTCATGGTTCGGATTGTGGTCGCACCGGAAATTTGTAAAGCTGGATCCCAGAGAGTCAAGTATTTTCGGCTTGTAAGTATTGACAACAGACTGTTTCCGGTAGAACATATTGCATATTAGTGAGAGAATAGGTTCAATGCACGATGTATTCTTTGATGCAAAGACGACGTTAATATTCGAGCCAACTAATATTACAACACTTCTCCATTTCAGAACGTGGAACAAAGATTATGATTATCTTGATGGCGTGGTCCGAGTTCAGATAAAAGCAGGCAAGTGTATTATACATTAACATTAATAACACACTATAATACAAGATTCACAATTCTAGATGAACATAGTATTGTTGCATGTTAACTCCTGCAAGTTTCTATAAGTTTTCTATTCGTAGACAAGGAGCATCCAGACCGGAAGTTCCTCACCACATCAGTTCCGTGTCATTCCATGCCGCCAATCAACACGTGGAAAAGACACCCGCCAATCGGATTCTTTTATAACAACACATGGATTCCAAGGTTGTGCAGAATGACCTTCAACAGCAAGTCGGAATCCGACTTCAGTGGGTGTCTGAGAAATCGGAACTTGTGGATGTCAGGAGATTCTACCAGCATACAATTTATTTTCGCAATGAACAGTGTCGTAAACTTGGTCGGTAACTTGTCCCGATCACACACGCCCAAATCACTGCGCCATCCGTCAAAAAACTTCACCATCAGCTGGGCCGCCCATGAGTTTCCATACTTCCCGGGGATGATGAAGTACCACCGTCGACTTCTTCGACCTCCCAACATACACTTCAAAACGATTCGAGACAACTCCCGAGATATCATCGTACTCTACATGAACCTTCACTTCACTCTCGTCCATCCGCGTGTGTACAGACAGCATGCGCGAGTCATTGCGCGTGCGACGTCGGATCTTCTTGCACGCGCGCCTAACGTCACCGTGGCCGTGAGGGGACCTCATGCATTCTTCCGGCAAATCTACAGGCAGATATACGCCTACTGGGGGCTTCTGTATCATGATATCTTGCTTGAGGAGTTCCGTAGTGTTCAGGATAGAGTCATCTACCTCGACTACTGGGATATGACTATGGCACTGGGACTCAGCGATCAGCATCCGCCAGTGAAGACCGTCCATGCCATGATACAGTACATGATGTCATTACTATGCAGAACCCCAACGTGAATCTGGACCTGGAGTCAATTGGCGTTGCACTAACCAATTGTAGATTCGATTTATTACAAGTCAATATTTCGAAACCCTACAACTGTAAATCCATTGACATCGTCCTGCATACTAGTAATTAATTGTAGCTACATGTAACAACTGTTCTGTGTGCAACGGGCCTCTGGTTTACTCTTACAATATACTAATACTTTTCTTCAATATCCACTGATGCTTCCCAATGTCTGGTACATTTTGAATAGTTCATTGAATTGCGACGAGTATGATCCTCAAATTGAACATTGGGATTTGTGAACACAACTTTGGTCGAGCGTGAAATCGTACTATCAGTTTCGTAGCCCCGTTACCTGATTATATGCATTTTTCATTTAAGTAGTAATGCTTACCGTATATTTTATATTTAAGATGGTCAAAGCTACCTTTAATTATTGCTTTTCATCTAAGGTAATTGGGCAGTATTTCACTTGCAATGTGTATTTTACATGAAAAATAGATGATGAACGTTAAAATATCTGTTTGCCTCACTTCGACAATCTTAACAACACTCCATTTACTGTTGCAGCACACAACTGAATAAATATAATACAATATTAGTCAATACATTTTATTTCTCTTTTACCACTCGGTGGTACCATGGTACATTATTAGACATGTTCTTACATTTGATATCAGCTGCGCTAACAGATTCCTTTTTAATACATATGAAATACATTTGCTTAATTTAATATTGACAGACAGCGAAATTATTCAGTCCTGTTACTTGGTTCCAAGTCGTATAACGAACAAGACGCTCAGTACAATGTGAAGGTTTTTCACAGGAAGGCACAGATAGCTCAATATAGGGTGGGACATGATTAACAACACGCCGTCCAGCACACACACTAACCACTCTGTACCACCACAGGGAACTTATCATTATGCAACTAGACCTTTAGCAGAATGTCAATACAGGGTAGTAGTAAACGATACCCCTGAGGTGTTATGCTCATTAGAATTCAAATAAGGATTACAACTCCCAATACCAGGGTATCATTTCTCGAAGCTCTCTTAGCCATATCACTCTCTTAGCAATGTATTAGCTATCGGCAAAGAGAGTGCTATGGTCCCTTAGCGGCTAAGAGAACTTCGAGAAACGATACCCTCTTGTGTGACCAGGGGTGAAAGTAGCAACATCTGCCAATTTGAGAATATTATCTTTAAAAATACAGAGAATATCTTTTCTACCATGCCTGTGAGCATCTCATACCTTGATTTTATTCGTCCAATAAGAAATTTGATGGAAAAATAAATGTTATCTGAACTAATTAAAACAAAATAATGACAGTAATATTCAATTTCTTTTAATTAATTTCTAAAAATGTTGATAAGTACTATATAGGGGCAAAATGAGCTCCACTATAACTATAATCTCATGACAATCCTGGTTAAACAATTCACTATCTAGTGATCACAACATGCCCGATTACAGCATCTACCTATTTTCTCATTAACCCAGGTTTTGCTGGATACGATAATAACAATAATAATAATAATAATAATAGTAAAAATAATAATAATAAAGATAATTATTATAATAATAATAATAATAATAAAAAAACATGTAAAAATATCAGCACCATTCTAACATACGACACAAATATTACCCAGTATCAAATCAAGCACACATTCTTTTATTCATGGTTTAATCGTCATTGGCAATTTTAGAGAATACAAATACTGTATGTGATGGTCACCAAGCTCTAAGGGTACCACAGGTTTTAAACCTTTTCCACATTAGTATTCAGCAATAGCTTCTGGTCCATGAACACACTTCACTTCTCATACCTGTAGAAGCTACATCTAATCCCCAACTGGTATGTGTAACAAGAAAAAACAACACATTGGTCGTGCATTCCATACCGTCCATTCATACACATTTATACATCAATTGCATCAAATATTCCGTATTAGTAAATACTTTGTCAATGTCCTTAAATGTCTATGTCCATTGTTAAGACAATCTTGAACATATCAATTATGAGTGAGTGAGTGACTATGGAGAATAATTATTATTGATGTCGCTGCAGGAATCTTTCATTCATTTGCAATGATATCAATATTATCAATCGTGAAATTAGATCGGTCTTTGTTAATGAAGATATTATCTCACTGAAGTAAGTTCAATTCTACATTCAGCAGCCTGCAACATGTCACATGGTTAACCATTTTCATCACAGTGTCTCAACAACTTTGCCAGAGCTCTTCTCAGCAATGTCACATCAACATAACACTCAAAGTACACTTCCTGTTGTCAGGGTTAATGGTGTCACGTGTTGCCGGAACCTGCTGTGGCGCCATCTACTGTTACCGCGGAAGTTGCTTGACTTTGGGTTACCACAGGAGCAAAGTATGCCTTCGTCTCAAATATATCGGGTGGCACAAACACACTCTGTTCTGATCCTTTGTCTTTCTTCTGACTCCGTTTCTAGTAAAATAACGTTGCAATGGTAAAAACAAATTTGATGAAACCTTTAAAGGTATTCAATTATGGTTTGTTGACATATTTCATGGGCAAACATATTTTACCTGAAACAGTGAAAGTTTGTACATTTCGTTTGTATACACATATATGTATTGGGCAACAAACAACATTTTCTGTATATCCCACTGGTTTTAAATATTTTCATATTTAATATTAATATTTAAAGGCATACAATGGTCAAATTTTATGGTCAAGCATAATTGACCTGAACGTATGTACATTTGATTTGTCTATTCTACACAAGTACATTTTCCACAGGTAAATGTGTATATATTAGCTGTATTTATTACTCACAGGACTGACAATGGATGAGATTTTCTTCATGAAGCCGCCCACTCCCTGTGAGCTAAGATCGTCCTCCGCCTTGCAAACACAATCATCCATCTTTCCCACACTTTGCCGCACTACACTCACCAGTGTCTGAAAGACATATACCATAGACAGCTACAACAACTACAATAACTACAGCAGTCAGAAAAGATACACAACAGTTTTAATATCTACCGGTAGCTGGTTTAGCTACACCGATCCATTCGCTGGGGTAATAATGTAGTATTATGAATACACTTTCGAGCATGAATTTGATGAAATACCAATGCGCATATTATAATATTATTAATATATATGTAGTAGGATTTGTCACACAAATAATCAATATAAGAAATACCTCTAATCGATCAATCTTGCCAAAAATCTGTTCCATTTCACAACACTTGGAATGAATATCTGGAACTGTTTTGGTCAAACAGAGAGAGGTGTCACTGCGAATCTGAAGATGAAGAAAATTATATGACGAAAAAAAGAATGGGAGGAAAATTATATGAAGAAAAAAAGAATGGGGGGAGCGAAATATAGAAAAATCAGTATAGCTACAGACACGTAAATAGAGGATCTAACATGAGTGGTCATTTAATACTGAATTTATTAAATGAGTTGGTAAAACTGATATTGTGCAAGGCTTTGCCGAGCACAATATAAGTTTTACCGACGAGTTTAATATGGTAAATATGGTATTAAATGAACACAAATGTTAGATTCTATTTATCACATAACTCTAGAAAAACTATATTATCGACTTTCAGCAGTTGGAAACACTGGACGAATCAACCGTAACTGTGAAAAAATTATCTCTGAACTAAAGTGCAGTCCATGCAGAGGCACGCTCATATCTATATATAGACTGGTGTCCCGTTATTGAGTGGGTGAATAACACCTATGTTATGTGATAAATGTATATCTTGATATATATCATTATAATTATGACAATTTCAAAGTTAATAAACAATTATATTACTTGTAATTATTGTTAAGAAAGCAACCAACCATGTCAACTAGACCACAGAATTCATCAAGCTTTGTCAGCATATCTTCCACACTTTCAGAGAACTTGGATTTCTGAAATAGTAATCGAAGGTAATAGTATACTGACATGAGGATTGAATCACAAGCTAAAATGATCAAAGCTCAGGACTGTTGGAAACTTAAAGATATGTTACAATATTCCGAAGCCGAAATACATGGTTACCAGTGAATATGACATTAAGTACAGTAGACCTTGCATACAACGTATTCATTGGGACCGGCTATTTTTATCCGTTATATGTTGTAATGAGAGAGGGGAGGGGGTGGGGGTGGTAGAGAGAGAGAGAGGGAAGAGAGAGAGAGACCTGCTTTAGTCAGCTATTAAAACAAGTTGGTTAGACGTATTTGTATTGCTTGTGGTTAGACGTATTTGTATTGCTTGTATCTCGACCATATAATGGGGAAATTGTCGCAGTGAGATGCAAAGCAAAGATTCAATTTAATAAGTGAGTGAGTCATTGCTTAATGACGCAGTGAGCATCCCATTGGCATAATAAATAGCAACACGAAAACCGAGCATCTAAGGAACGTTGACGCCCCTTTTGAAGATGGACGAGATTGTTTGTTTAGTTGTACCTCGCTCGACAAGTCAAAGTCAAGGAACTTGCTGTAGTCATTGGCGAGATCTTTAACAAGTTGCTGGTCATCCACGATAACAGAATCTGGTGTGTTTGAACGTTCATCAACCGCCTTCACAGAAACCTCTGGACGAACATCCATGTTTACATCGGATGAAGCATTTCCGGTTTTATCACAAGGGACATAACCCATGTAGTCATAATGTAAAGGTGGGAGACGACAATTATTAAGGTGTTCGATTCCATTAGGAATATATAACATACGTTAATGATAATCCACGCATTTTACGGCAAAGAATATCGTTCATAATAATCTCTTAAAAATTAATGTGAAAGTGCAATTCCTTCATAGATGCATCAAAGACAAGATAAATAGCGGAACGTTCCCTTTATTCATGTACAATATTAATATGTTGATAACTATTGAGTACTGGGGACTGAGTACATCAGTAAATAACAACTTCTGGGTCGATAAATCAAACGTAATTGGTCTCAGATCTAAATTCGTTTGTCCACCACACAGGTAACGTATATATCAACTGTGATATTATGCCGACTGTCAAGAACTGCGCATGTATGCTCTGGACAGCGTCCTCATATGTGCTGAACACAAGACAGTCGAAGATTACCGTCACTTGCATTCATCAATTGTACTTAGCAATACGCAACACTAACATTAACGGAATCGGTAACAATGTAGGGGCCTGTACACGGTGTCACGAACACTGTGTTCTACAGGAATATTCCTACTACTATAAAACAGGGGCTCTATTAAAAATGAATCCTACTATAGCTCATGGGTAGCAGTGTTCGAAATAAAGCTCGTCCGCACGCCCGCGACGGGTTATTTTAAGCGAGGACTGGTAACGTGTTATCCTTGCACGCCCGCATGTCGTGTAATTTTACTTTTTGTTTGTTTTTCAAGATGTACTATCATCGATCACTGGCCAACATGTATATGGACGGCTAACTGCTCAGACTTACCAGTCCTCATGTCTGGCAGTGAAATTGCTGGAGTTTTATACACTGCTAGTAGTAGGCCGTACTGTAGCCAACATTCTTGACAGTATATAAACTGTACAGTACATGTTGTCACTCATCTGAACGTTGATTAAACTAATAACTGAAAACTAATAATATTATATCAGATTAGGCTACTCAGCGTGTGTAATAAGATACCTAGTGTGCATACCTAATAACCTCATAACACTAGGAATATAATTTGACTAATATTACTAGCTTCTCTATATTAAAAATAAAATGACAATTTAAAATTATCCCCTGTCTTTCTTGACGCACAGAACTTTAAATAAGTATAATAACATATTGTACCATCTATCTAGTAAACTATATTTATAGATCGATGGTATAATATTTTAATATACATTTTCAAAGTCCTGTGCTTGACGTTACACATGGAAACTACAGTATTCCTTTGCGTTTAAAAAAGAAAACAAAATCAAGTTCCTGACTCTCATTTTGAACGAATAACACATTCATTCATTCATGTCAAATACAGATTCTTTTATAGAATGAATAAAATTAGTTGTTTCATTGGACCTTGTTAAAAAGTCAAGCGTTTGCGTTGAATGTATAAAATAATACGAATACGAACAAGAACATATTTATAATACATTTTTATGTTATTTTACATTGCTTGCTTGTTAATTTGAAAGCAGACTGTTCCATTTAATTGGGGGTCAGTCTAGTGAAACAATGAGCACAATTAACTTTACAAACTCCTGTGATCAATTATTTACGTGAATTATGTATGTAAATCTATAAAGTGTACATTTCAAATTATTAAATGAATTAAATAATATGACAGATGGACAAGTCGCATTGACTGCGATGCTAAAATCTATGAGTAATATACCTGTTAAAAAATCTGGATAACTATATAAGTGAAACTGTTGGACACTGTTAGTAGCATTGTATACTGTATTGAGTTGTAGTAACTTCAAATACCAAGATCATGTGAGTATTTACTTTTTAGTTATACGTAGAAAACCATGTTAAATATAAGTCACAATACTATATATGCATAAACATTAAAACTTCAATATAACATTCGGTTCAAATATATTATATGTAGCCTAATGGTTGCTAGTCATAACATGGCAATACATATTAAAAACTCTAAGTGTTAAAACATGGCAAAATAGTAGCATTGTACATAATTACTGTCGTATAATGATATCCTCAATGTATTAATACTGATACTATGGGTAACTCATTGATTCTAAGCGTGTCTTTATACTTAATTTACCAGTGTTAAATTATTAATAATAACACCATTAAATTATAGTATT
>JAUTBR010087771.1:0-11200 GCA_032361205.1 Pseudorimula midatlantica
CAAGGGCAGATTAAGATAGTGTTCACTAGAATATGTAGCCTTGATATTTCTATACACTTGTAGCTTGTTCCTCCCATGCCCATGTACCGCTGTTTCTCTTGCAAGCTTGATAGTATGCCTTTAAACGTATAAGTTGTCTTAGTAGGTGCACTAACCGTGAGGACAATCAGTGGGGGTGGTTGTGTGTGTTTTATAACCAGATGCGCAATGGTACGTCGCATAGTAGACAGTTCTGGGGAGATAAAAATACATACATGTATACACATTACTAATGTCATTAATGTTATTATTCTAAGTATTTGTACATAATTTAGCTGAATGTATTTGAATATGGAATGTGGGCTAGAAAAGTAATGTGGGTTCGTTTGTGTATCTGCCCACGCACACCTAGTATACTAGTATACCATATTATCAAGTTTACACATACCTGTATCTGGTACATCTAAAGACTAGAGTGCAACTTGTCGTGTATTTTTGTTTCATTGAATGTTTCTTCATTATCACATTTCTCCTGAAAATAAATAAAAAATACATTATTTTTACAATCCGTTAGAAATTCTCTTGATAGCTAAATTTGGGCTGAATAATATGTGTGCATGTGATCATGATGATGAATTAATAAAGTATCTGTCCAATCAGTCCAATCAGTCCAATCACAGATATAATAAACTACTGAGTAAACAAACACAATGACGTGCTTGGATGTTCTCTGAATGACAGAGAATATATCGTGGTGTGTGATCATTTAACCCTCTCCCTGCTGGATTAGGCATAGGCACTGGTCTTCACTGCTCTTCCGGTTGCCTTCAGCATGGAGAGGCTTAAGTATATAAACTATTGCGTACTGGGTCTACTATATACATCAATTCCCAATAAGATACAACGCATTTTTCAGTCCGTTCAGTTCCGTTCAGTTTAATACTCTCATAAGACGAATTATGTGACATAAAGAACACACACACACACACACACACACACACACACACACACACACACACACACACACATATATATATATATTGGCAATCTTATACATAAGGGGCTTGTAAGTATAATTCATAATGTAGATCAATTTGGTAGGAGTTTGATTTTTATTGGAGAATATAGGTAGGTAGGTTTTTCTTAATGCTAACAGGTTCGGACATGTTCATTAATAGAAAGTGATAGAAAAGAGATGCATAAGGTACAAATGTGTTTGTTGTGGTGTATATTTGTCCATCTACCTACTTCTATTGGCAGACGATGATTTCCTGTTCTAAAACGAGGGTACTAGATATGTAAGTTAATGGGCAAATCTGTCAGTAGTGCAGTAATGAATCATCATACATAGTTCCTTTCACTGAAAGCAAAACAGCAACAACCAAAACCATGCAATATGTACTACTTATTGTTGTGTAAAGTATGGGTTTAGATAGCAAACTGTTATTTACGCGAGTCGCATTCTATTCCAGCGTGTGCGTCCATCTGATTATGCTCAATAATATGTCACAATACTAATTAAATTCGTATCCCGGGTACTGTCTGTAACCGATGTAAGTCAGTGTCACGGACAGTTTAACATGTATTCAATAACAGAACCTAATCGTTGCATAGGAGTAAAGGTGTACGCAAGTCGTTCAGTGCCACAGTATGTATAAATATCCTAGTACATATGCATGAAACCAATTCAAATATATATGTGAACAGTAGGCTATCATGAACATCATATGAACCAGTACTAATTTGATTTCACCCAATGGTGACCATTTGACAATGTTAATGTGAACGTGTATTTATATTTAATACATTGACATGGGTGTAAAAACTAACAGCAACAAAAGAAAGAATATAAGCAAAGTGAACTGTTACCATCATTTGAGATTAGGCTGGATTAAGTGGAAGCCTGCATGTTGTAAGACATTTGAATTTACTGTTTTAATAACACAAAATACTTATTATAAGGCTTCTACAATGAATAAATGTGTGAATGACTATGGACTATGTGTGGCGTAGCATCTGGGGAAGGAATGTGTGCGCGTGTGTGGGTGAGGGGACGAGGGTTATAGTCGGCGTCTCAGATTGACCAGAAAATAGCGTAATCAAGGCTTGGATCTTATCCCACGTTGTGTCAGGTCGTAGCTATACGAGTTGTAATAAATTCTGTTCTGTTCTGATACATTCTGTTCTGTAACCTAACAGGGCCCCGCTATTAAATACAAAAATATAAGCTAAAGAAAAGAAAGGAAAATAAAATAATTTGCCTGCTTCAGCGACGGGTTATTTTCAGCGAGGACTCGTAACATTTCATCCTTGCAGTAAGTTGCACGCCCGCAAGTCGTGTTACTTTTAGTTTTTGTTTGCTTTTCAAGATGTATATCATCGATCACTGGCAAACATGTATGGGGACGGCTAACTTCTCAGACTTACCAGTCCTCAGGTCTGGCAGTGAAATTGTGGGAGTTTTATACACTGCTGCTTGAAGGACAAGTACCTGTGAATGGCAGTGCTACTGCACTTCATCTTCACAATAGCATTCATAGCATACAGCCTATTGCAGGCCCATGAGCATACACCCCGTATATAGTACTTGTATAGCAAACTACAAGGCCATAGCGCGACTCGTGGGACCCTCGTCTACTCTGCCCAATACACAAGCATAATGTTCGTTTACTCCTGGGTACAATTTTCCCTCGTCTACTCTGCCCAATACACAAGCATAATGTTCGTTTACTCCTGGGTACAATTTTCCCTCATCTATTCTGCCCAATACACAAGCATAATGTTCGTTTACTCCTGGGAACAATTTTCTGAAACAAAGGAAAACTCGGTCACCAGAAAGAACTAACAGTGAAACTAGTTTATGATATCTAGTCTTTTATCTGTTGTCGTCAATAACCATAAAGATGGCGCATTTTCATATGGACGGTACATAAATAAATTAAGATGTTTTCTTTCAGTTAAAATGTCATTTTAGTCAAAGTGGTAAAATTAAGATGTCCATTCAGCTAAAATGGTAAAATTAAGATGTGCTTTCAGTAAAAAATGGTAAAATTAATGTCTTTTTTAAGTTAGAAAGGTCACGATATTTTTCATTTGTTCATTGCAATACCCGTGTCGGTCAATTAATAATTAGTTACGGTATTATGTAATTACCAATTGGCCATATTATGAACTTTAATTATGAAGCGACGATATAAAAACTAATTTATAATAACAACACGCAATTAAACTAATAATAACTGCGTAAATCATCACAGTAATCGTTTTCGATTTTTAGAAAATTATAATTGTGTCGGTTTTGTTTGTCAATAGCAAACGTATTGTTTAAAAAAATTGATAGTATGATAGTTTTCTATGAAAATGAACACAGACAAACGGACAGTATAGTAAGTATCACATGGCTGGTAGGGATATAAACATAAACGAATGTATAAAACTTTGTAAATTCCTACCATCCAGCCAAGTATTGGCTTCGAGACATTATATGAAAACGCATCAACCATGTCAAATTCGTGTTCATAGAGAGAGATAATATGGAGTTTAACGTCGCTGCATGAATCTTTCACCCATTTGCGACGTGTTTTTAGAAACCTATTAGTAATATAAGTGTTTCAAGATCATGATGTCCATAGGGTAAAGAAATCACGGGGCGAGTTCGGCACGTAACGTACATCCGTGTTTTTCTGACTGGACTGTCAGTTTTGCACTGACTGGACTGTTGACAACCTATTAAACAAGAACAGACATATGCATGTGGACACACAATTCATCGAATAATTGAAAGCTCTATGCTATGCCTTCAGTCAGAACCACCGTAGGCATGTATATTTTATGTATGTATGTATGTTTTACAACAATGTTGTACTTTAATAATATATATTTATCTATCTTACTTATTAATCTAAAAAGGTAAAACTAACGGTGCGTAGAGAATAGTGGTGCGGGCGGGGCTTAATGGATGGAAGAAGTGTGGGGGCAAATACACTAATATAATACACTACAAAGTGTAACGCAATTAAATAAAGTAATAAATAAAGTACGAATTCAACTCGAGGTCAGACCCCAAGGTTAGGAAAAGTTGTTTATGCTTAACACACACACATTATGGTTAGCCATAAAAGAGAATTCGGCAATTCAGATAACATTCCGGTCCCTATTTGCCACAATGCTAAATTGGTCGGCTGTGAACTAAATTACATTACGAATTAACATGGTTCTAGTTTTCCTCTGCGTTTGGGGTGAATCAGAAAGCCTTGGCTAAATATATTATAGGACATTTTACTCAAAACACAGGTTTCGGAACCCCAGACTCCGGTAATAATAATAATAATGATAATAATAATGATAATAATTATAATAATAATAATAATAATAATAATAATAATAATAATAATAATAATAATAATAATAATAATGATGATAATGATAATGATAATAATAATAATAATAATAATTATGATAATAATAATAATAATAATACAACAACATATAATACATATAATAATAATAATAATAATAATATTTAATAATAATAATAATAATAATAATAATAATAATAATAATAATAATAATACATATAATAATAGTTGTAGTAGTATTGTCATCAACATTATCATCATCATTGATCATCATCGTCATCATCAATTAGTATTATATTATTATACTATCGTTATAATTACTAATTATTATTTTTAAATTGAACACCTCACTTTCCAAGTTTGGTGTTCAATTCAAGTTAAATTACAAACAGTAGACCTTTATCCCCTAATTATCACTATCTTTATGATATTATTATAATATTATTATTTCTTCTTCTTATTATTGCATGTAGTATTATTATTGTACTAAGCCAAAGCAATCTCCCTGTCCCTCCTCCAGCTGTCATAAGCAGGATCTTGTTGATGATTAGCGGAAATAATCTCTGCGAGTTCAACACTGTAATTACCTGCCGTGCGTGACATGAGGATCAAAGTTGTGAGAACAATTTTAACGATTTTGTTCATCGAGTAACCCAAACACAAAAACTGTGCAACCTTGCCAGAATGTTGTGAGTCAAATTAAATACAAACTTGGGCAAATTGAAAGTCAATTGTGAGGCCAGCGTTACGTGATAAGCCGAGTTTAGTCAGTGATTACACGTCTGGAGAAAACGCGGGTGAGAATGACTGGTGATGGAGGAAAGACGTCATTTGTTCATTGACACACCTGTCATTGTATTTGATTGGTCTAGACGGAGAGGATTTCCAGGTTGTTCTAAAAGGAGACTCAACTTGGCAAAATATTATGTTTTCCTGTTTATTGGTCCTAAAAACACACATATAGTGTATGCAAGAAAGTGTTCAAATTTATTAAAAGATATTTATATATTTGTTAACTTTGCCATATGTGTATACATGTGTTAATCGGAGCTAGTTTTGAGAAGAAAAGTTCAGAAAACTTAATCTTAAATGACAACTGTGTATTTTACATTCATGTATATTTTCATTATTATTTGGGGTGAGAATTGGGGAGAATGCCATGTTCTTAATGATCATTTATGTCTTATTCTGAAGGTGAATTTTAAATATGAGATATATGATATCAAATAGATGATATTGCATACTGTAAATTCTATCAGAAAACAAATAAAAACCTGTGTATTTTCATGCTTTGTAAAATATATTCAAGTATATCCTCCATGGCTCACTTGCATCACAAATCTTGTGGTTGTTCAGTTGCATGAATGCGAATAAAGCGGAAAAGAAAAGCAAACGTGTGAAAAAAGTAAATTGTTCAAACATGGAAAATGGAAATGTATAAAATATAACAAGGTGTACTATACACACCAAGTCTTATTTTGAATGCCAAGTTATGAACAGTAAAGTTATACAAATATCATGTTTCTAATTGGCCATGAGCCAACAAAAAAAATGCCGACTAGTTCCCAAATAACAATATTGTAAGATGTGGTTAAATCTAATTGTGCGGGTACATGCAACCTGAAACTCCTAGCATCCTCCCTGAAATGTCCCATCAGCTGTCCTGTAACTGTCCTGTAACCACCCTGTAACATGTTAACCCTCTCACTTTCATGTATACACGAATACAGCTTCATGGCAAAATATGGTTACATTCAAACAAATGGCGTTGATATAATGTGAAATGAAAATATTGATTTTCGTGGTCCTCTGTATGCATGCTAATGTGGTCTATAGAGCTCCCCCTGGTGGTCCGTCTGGTACCGCAGCCTAATACAAAGACATAAATATGATGAGAAAATATTCCACGTTTAGAAAGGAACGCGACGGTAGCTCACATTCCGATGACAACGTATTGAGAGTAAAATGTGATAACTAACTGTCGAACACTCCCAACATGTTAAACATTTGAAAACATTACTATGAGCTTCAGACGGCAAACAACGTCATGTCTGGTTTCATATAGAATTTGCATTCTAGACTGATACAATCACACTAGATGACACTTCTCTATTGCACAGCATATTCTGTAACCAATTTGTGTGAAAATATTTGAAGCAAATCGTGTTGAAATTAGGGTGGAAAGTGTTTTTGACATGACTTTGATGAATCTAAATGTGCAGTGCAAGAAGATAAAAATGAAGCATGTTTGATTAAGTTGTTACATACTATTATTCATGAATTCTATCTAGCCCTTGCTACTTGGTAATTGGCTTACTTTTAATTGGAAATGAAATTTCCATCATAAATTATTACTTTAATAGTCATTGGAAAACCAGATTAATTCGTATTTGTCACTCTTGTCATCATTGTGTGACTCTTTTCATCACCCATATGCCACTAGTGTCACCACCCATGTCGCTCTTTGTCACCATCCATGTCATCCTTGTCTACACCCATGTCATCATCTAATCACCACATGTGTTAGTCTCTCGTGTTACCACCAATGTCCTGGTTGCACGTCTTCCACCAGGACAAGCTAAGGACCCTGCTCTGCCTGAGCTCAGTGTCTGTATGTACCTAGGGCTTAGCAGAGGTGATCTTGCCTAAAGGGACAGTGAGAACCCGAGTCAACACGGAACAGAATGGTCAGCAAGACTTGTTGGAGTGCCCATGTAAATGGACAAACACCTCCGCCAGTGATCTTTATGCCTAATGCCGTGTTTGTGAAGACACCCGATAGACTGGCCACTGTGATCGCCATGTGGGATATCCAGGACATGGGATATAAGTTCCTGTGTGGGCTGGGGGGTTAATAGGCTGCAAGTCATTGGTTCAAGAGGACGTTTGGGTGCACGAGGGCTTGGACATGACCGTGACATAAAAATAATTGAAAAGTACACCTTGTAGAAATTAGTGAGAAATGTGTCTGGTAAAATATATTCCAATGGTTCATGTGAGTTCCAAATCAGATGAGAATGATGGATAATAGTTCTTGATATTCCCATAATATATAAAAATAATAGAGAAGTCCACCCGGTAAAATAGATTCTCTTTTTTAAATGTCAGTTTCAAATCAGATATTTTAAAAATATTACTATAACATAAAAATACATGTAAGTGTGAAGCACATCTATTAAAATGGATTCAAATTGTTAATGTGAGTTTCAAATCAAATGGAAATGCTGGATAATATAATATTATTCAAACATGACCTTGAAACGAGAAGTACACCTGGTTAAATAGAATTCCAATTTAATCCAAATATCAAATAAAATGAACATCGATGACACATATTACAAGCTGTAAATATGCAGTGCTGTCTATCCTGCCAATAATAACGTGTGTGGTTTCATTCATAACCATCTGAATGGAGAGTTGTCGGGGGACGGCACGAGTGACAGGCCCTCTCTAGCGGTGGTCATTTAACAACTCCTGTCAACAAGGTCTGAATTGTCCAAAGGAGGCCTGTCGACTCCTCACCTACCCTCAGATGTTGTCTCAGGTATTCATATTATCAGTAATCTCTCCCCCGGCTTGGCCGAGACTTAATCTATTATTTACAGTTTAGTCCAGACTGCCTTCCAAGCATGCTAGTTTCACCAGGTAATCTCGTGAGCACTCGCGACCAATTTGTTAGGGTGTCGTAGTGTCGGGGACACTAGATCCTTATTGTGACCTCCTCTAGGTTCATCAGGGTGATAACATTTATACTCATTGTTACCTGATAACACTTGACAGAAGGTTTGAGTAGGAGATATTTCATGTCAATGTCTTTTTGATTTGACATAAATAATATACATCCTGATACTGGCTCCAATGTGAATAAATCAGGCACAATCTATCAAAGTTAAAATGGCATCATGACATCTCCTTTCAGAGATATCCCATTCTCAAGATAGTAAGTCTTGTAGCATTACAGGTTTAATCCCAGCTTGTATTGTACCAGAATGTGTACATTCAGATCTCTGTCAGGTGACCGTGTTATAAATTGGTACTCTGTGAGGATTTGGCTGTAACATGGCTTCTATATATATATGTATTCATATTTCAATTTGATAAGTCAGTGTCTCCGTGTAGTGTCATCAATTCCTTTAGCTTAAATAGCAATTCAAGTAGTGGTGAAGTAATACCGGTAGTGAAGTTATAGTGAAGTTATAGTAAGGCTTCTGCTATCCTAAACAGACAAGTTGTGATATTTTTAAGTGGCAGAATCTTGAATGCGTCTCTAAACAGGATTTTTAAAAAAGAGATAAAAATAGTTTTTTTATTAAAAGATGTGAAGCAGTATGACTGTCTGCATGTTATTCATAAGCCACAGATTCAGTAAAGTGAGGCTTCTAGAGACACCATATTCATGCACATACAGTATCTGTATATATCACAAAGTGTTTCAATCAACCTTCTCCTAGTCAGTCTTGAGAAGAAATCCAAACTACAAACTGGCCACAATCTTCTCATTTTTCACATCATTCACATTTTTCATACCATTCACACTTTTGAATCCATTCATTTTTTTAATACCATTCACATTAATTTGTTCATTATATTCACCCTTTTTACACCATACACACTCGATAGGTTCCCCATAGCTCTTCAAGCAATATGATCTGAACACAGTATCTCTTCAGCCAGTGATACCGTATATTTGATACTGTACACACAAGTGTCAGGAGCGTATTCAAACTAGACAGAGTTTCCTTGATTCAACATTTTTCTCTACTGAAATATATATCTGAGTGTAATCATTGAGTTGTATCATGGCGGTCATTAAGATGTCAAGTCTGTGAGACCCGTGCTGAATGGCTGCCAGCAGGTACTCGTCTAATGTTCTCAGAGGTATTAATACCACCAATACCCTGCACTCCTCTATGTGTTCTGCTGTCAAGGATTTCAAGGTAAAATATGTATTGGATGGGTCACGGAAGTGCGTGTACCCACTGAATTATGGAACCAAATGTGTTGGGTTTTTTCCCTGTAACTTTCCTGTGAAATTATTAAACCAAAAACTATTACAAAATTAATTCGGAAATGTAGAAGTACAAGGCCCAGTTTTCCATTAAATGCAACAATGTCCATGCTAAATACTAAGATTATACTTATGACAATCTACATTACTTCAAACCTCCATACTAGAGAGAAGCAACTCATAGTCCTAGCATTATCAACTTTCTATGAGCTGGAGAATGTTTAGGCCGAGAAGCTCTGACCGCCCTCATACAACTTGAGGCCTCTAGATACAGTTATAAGTAAACATGTAGGTTTTTCTCTATACATAGAAAAGTTTTAAATTACCACAGATAAAGCATACATAACTCTGCTCATTTAATGATAATTATTTTTGGAAAATATTTTGCAGAAATTCTGTTATGTAGCAGTATATTTTATTTATTACTTGTTAATTAATATCTAAATAATTCTACCATCATATTGTCTTGTCTGGTAAAAACGATACCATCAATAATTTACACAATAATTATGAAATAAATTTAGATAAAATCTGTACCCAGAGTTTTGATTTCCTATGCATTATTATGAACATTATATACATATTCCTACACATAGCAAACCAACTATATTATCATACATCATCACCAGTTCACATGCAAATATAAATAGACCTACATAGACCCTTCATGTTACATATTCAGATCAGTGTATACCCAATGACAACACATTGCATGTACATTACTGAAAACATCTCCAGATAAAAAAGATAATGGTGTAGTGATCTTGACCTGTCTTACAAGGTGTTTTCGACATGGTCACATCACAAGTGTGTTTGCTAACCCAGATAAAGCGTAACAATCCTGGATACCCACGCATGTTAGTGGTGTGAATACCCGTCACCACTAGAATATATTTTTGTTTCGTTTGTATTTTCCCTTCATTATTGTATTTTAGGTTTAGAGCGCTCAATGTCCATTGTAATGAATGTGTAATTTGATACAAATCTAATACAAGTAATGGTTTTTTTCCTCTTCAATATTATAGCATATGCTACATGTAGATTGAGTTTGCTCAAAAAAGGTTATCATGAATTTGATAAAAGTTTAATAAAAGAGAACGATTCAATGTGTCTATTTAAATTGTAGGTAATTCATCAATATCTTCAAATTACATGTATCTCAATGTTCATAAACTTATATACCGGTAGATGAATGTTGATCTAAAAAATGTTTGATAAAAGTGAATGAAGTAGATGAATTGTAAATAATTTGCCTTTCTTACAATTGTACAAAACAACATACTCATGTCGTCTATCAGGGTGTCAACACAACTGATAGGACGACATATTTGTATTAATACATCTCTGGACATCAAAGTAAAATTATGACACAATGCTGAACATAGTTATACTGTATGATGACAACATCTGTAATATAAGACCCACATTACGGTACCTTAAACTACAGTTTTACTACAATAATAGACATTTCTTGCAAATAGTATTTAGTGATGGACTGACTCTTTTAGTCCTGGGACTCCCAATTGTATGAGTTGCTTGTATTGTGAGCCAAACACAGATAAAGTAAGCCAAAGGCGAGACCAGTAGGAGGGTTGTGCATTCAATGATGCAGCTGCACTAGTATAGAGATCAAGTACTCTAGCACCCATACAACAACTACATTTTCTATTAACATACACATTATCACCCACAACCCTGTTATCTGATATTTCTCTCTTATAGATACTAAATCAGAACATGTCAAATGCCAAATACATTCATATTTTGTACGGAATGTCTTTAAAGGCATAATATCACAGTTGATAGACCTGGATAATGGACAGACGCATTTCGATCTGAGACTAATTACGCTTGA
>JAUTBR010087993.1:0-11196 GCA_032361205.1 Pseudorimula midatlantica
GAGAGAGAGAGAGAGAGAGAGAGAGAGAGAGAGAGAGAGAGAGAGAGAGAGCGAGAGAGCGAGAGAGAGAGAGAGAGGAGAGAGGAGAGAGAGGGAGGGAGAGAGAGAGAGAGAGAGAGAGAGAGAGAGAGAGAGAGAGAGAGAGAAAGAGAGAGAGAGAGGAAGAGGGAGAGAAAATAGTTTAATTTAATATCCTATATATTTACCTCATGGAGTGTGATCTCCGTTTTCGTGTGACGCTTGAACAGCTACTCCCCATTTTGCTAGGTACGCCTGCCGTTACCTCTCTGCTGCCATAGTGAAGTTGAGTATTCGCTCATTATTGAACCCGGCAACGGGAAATCACGTGATCATTCTGGGAAAAACTTTCAGACCTTCCATTCCGAGAGAGATTGACAATTCCAATGTGACGTCATATTGCAAGGTGAAGGCGGGGACGACAAAGCAGGTCAATTAACAAGGAAACAGGTCGTTCAAAGGCAATAGAATTTCGATTCCATCATCCACTGTGTCGACGAGTCTAAATGACGCCTTTTCTTCTCGTCAGCCTTAAATACGCGTTGTGCTGCCAGGTGTTTGATTCGATGTCCGTATGGTGTTATTGATTTGAATGCATAGCCTAGAACTCTGCACCTAATATAACAGAGAAAGACATATTTCAACAAACCAGACAGCCCATTCCAATCTCTGTGTAATTTACTCGCAGGACTTTGAACTCTAAATGCGCAGCGTTTAATGGCCAACGCATGTATATCATATAGATTTTCGATGATTGCAATAACCCAAAGTAACAATGGTGTTCCTAACCATCTACGCTCGTAATGTGTGCGTTTGCGTATCGATGTATTACAACTGGTCCGAGGCTCTGAGCGGTAATGGGATAAGATGTATTGCTGTCGTCGCTGCCTATGACTTTGGCATCAATTTACAAAGAATCAAATGCTAAAGTTAACCTTATAATGTGAGAAAAAGATGGGTTTAGAATTTATAAATAGGCCAAGTGTGAATACCAGACAGTATTCTTAGAGGATAAATAATGTAGAAGAAAATTAAAACAGATATTCCACGTGTTCTTGCACACTTGACTTGAAGGCAGAATTTAATACCGTCCGAGTTTGATACGGTCAGCGGGTTGGGTTAATTAACCCTCTCCATGCTGAAGGCAACCGGAGATGCCACGAAGAGCAGTACACATGTGCCTAATCCAGCAGGGAGAGGGTTAGAATCATCTTCGTGCTCCAGCGGTACTTAATTCTGTTCAGGATTCAATTCGTGTGGTACCCCTGGCATTAATAGAGAGGGAAACTTGCGCAAACAGCCAACCAATTAAATCATTTACCAGATGAATTTGTTGTAAAAATAGGTGCTGTGCCTATATATGTATAGTACTGGTTACATTCGTATATATAGACTGAACTCAACTTCTGTTAGCGTGTCCTCATCATTTTTTCTATATAAAGTACTCACTATAGTTAGCATACAAACGGTTCCTATTGCAAATTTACCGATAGGTTAACAATTATTGATGTTAAATAGGTTGGAATTTCATTTAATTGCAACCATCTCGACCAATTAAATTTAAGAAAATACAAATATTATGTTACAATCTTAAAAAGTGAATGTCAGTCACTATTGTTAGTATATAGTACATTCCTAATATTCTAGATATATTGTGTAAATATACTGTTTTACATACAAACTAAGGTTATGTATGACAACAAACAATGTCTGCTTGTTGTAAATAAGATTTACAATCCACGTATATCATCATAATCGTTAATTGGATACAGGTATTTTTAACGTAATGCAAACTGCCTTTGTTTAGGGGAGTGTCCACGGAATCGCTTCACGAAGCTTTAATATCCACCGTGAGAACATATAGGCGCTATCATGTACCTGATAAACATGTATACTACAGTAAAAATCTAAGAGAACGATGATATTGATATTATGTCTATATTACTTTCAAATGCAGACCCATAAAGTGATATCTATGTTTATCAATTAAGTATAAGAGCTCGCTATACAAGAGCATTATTGTCTCGTAGTATAGTTGAGAGCTTTGTGAAATTAAAGATAATTACATAAAGTGCACTCAATAATGGGTTTAACCCTTTCAGCCCCCAAACAGTTTTTGACATCACTGATACATTCTATTTCAAGAAAAAGTAATATGCTTAACGAAAATATCCTCAAAGCAGAATTATTTAACGTGACTTTAAATAACATAAAAAATGATGATATATTCAGTGTTGATTAAATGATTGATTTGTATTTCCTCCAGATAAAATCCGAAGATTTACATACATTATATTAATAGAGTACATATCATATCATGCTCATTTCTAAATTGATATATGTATAAACATCAAGTTCATCAATTAAGAAGCTGAATAAGGTATTTCGTTTAACTAAAAGTGATTCACAGTGCAGCAATACATGCTTATCATAATCGTATGCATGTTATTTTCCACAATGCGCAATCTTGTGAAAACTTACTTCTAGATAACACTGTTACACAAAACTGAATCTCAACTTTATGAACAGAGTGTAAAAAAGCTCCATACTTGGACGATCCTGTGTTAAGGGTTACAGAATAACGTATATTTGTAAAAGGGTAAAAATGAGATCTCCACGTATTGTTTTCGAATTAATTTCACCAGGATTAGTAATGCCTATAAAAGCACAGAAGATATGCTTTGGAATGGTGCTGCACTTCATATTAAAGAGACTGCCAATAAACATGTATCTCTGTCCTTATCTGTCTCAGGATAATGGTATTTATAATTATGACGTTTGACGTAGAGACTCGCATATGCATTTGTAATAATAAAAATAAAAATAAAAATACTAGTACCCATTGTTTTCATGACATTAATTCCATTCACATAAAAACTAATAGTTTTATTCCGTTATTATAAGACTGCAATACACAAGGCATTGGTGACACCTATATACACGCTTTTAAGTATATACTAGCGCTAAATTTAGCGCATAAATAAAAACTGCTATATGAATTGATACATGACGTCATTCTAAATTACCAATACAGAAATGTAAAATGAATCATATTCCTTAACAAAATATGCTTATAAGAATTCGTAGTGTATGCGTAAAATATCATAAATTTGAAATAATCGTTATATACTTACTAATAATTACGACATGAAAACGTAAACACATTTAAACGTAGAAACGTAAATTATGCATAGCTTCTATGCAATAAAGTTTTGTTACTTTACTTTACAATGCTAAACGTATTCCTGTAGTACACAATACTGAATACATACATACATGTTGACAATGCCATGATCATTTGTATTAGTTAAAAGCATTTGTGAATTTACAATTTAAATACAAACCTGGTCTAATGGCAAGGCAATTAAACTATCCGTATAGAAAGCTAAAAGGTATATTTAAAGCACTATTGCTAACGAAACCGTAATGCGTGCATGTGCTTACTTACCTGTTTGGCAGAACGACGAAGACAACTGTCAAATATTTGGACACGGGGACCATATCCGTGTTTCTCTAGTCGAGTATTCCTAGCTCCAGAGACCATTTAATCGATGACCAACCATTGGGTCTTCACCGGCAACTGAAATATCAGCGCCTGGCGGCATGTTGCCACGGCGACGCGTGCACGTTTCTACGCCACATACGTCACGCTTACGTCAATGACGCTATGCGACACTATTGCCTTGTGAATACATGCACATGCCTTCTGCATTATGGTCGCCAGGTATATATATATTATATATTGACGATCTGTCCAGTGATTCTATAATGTACTGACATCTCCGCGGGTCGATATCAAACGCCATTGTTCTAATACGTTGTAGAGTATGTGTGCTAGAATCAGAGATGAATGAGTTGCTTTTAACAGCCTTTCAACGGCCTTTCATTCGTTGAATGCTATTAATCAATCCGTAATTACTATTTTGATATCCACTGTGTTTATTTCGCGAGATCGCAATTCGCTTCCAAATGACGTAGTCTAATTCAGCATGGTTTTCCAACGTTAACAAGCAATCAACAGACCTTTTTCGAAAATACTTTCGTATGTAGATCATAGATGTATTTCTCATATTTTGTATGTATGACATATAGAATACGATAATTAATTGTTGGTGGTATGTTAAATATGACGTCAATTAATAAAAACAAATACCAGTTCAGGGCCGTGTTATAAACAGCAGGGCTTCATGTCTGTATATAGAAAAACACTGGTCAAATGGGTCAACAAACAATAGGCAAAGCTGCGTCGGATTTATCATTATATACATGTAGGTGTCTTCCAATAATTATTGTTGACGTATATTCCAACGCCTAATATAGATTTATGAATAGGTAAATGTCACAACGGCACGTGGTGACCGAACATCAGGAATCGAGGCGTTCAGATAACAGTCATTAACATACATCAGCCCTACAGCATCAAATTAGAAACAAAGTATGTATTCTTAGTCTTGTCTTATATATACTTATCAGACATAATAGCTTTGTGATTAATATCGACCCATCTCTGTCAAAGACCAGCGTATAATAACGTCATTATCGGATATTATTATTATTACTATTATACATTTATATAGCGCAAATATCCAGAATAACTGCTCAAATGCGCTTATTACCCCGCTCAACGGATCTGTGCACTCAAAATTCCTCCTCAACTCCCTGGTAGGGCTGAGTCGGGTACCAGGGTACTCGGGTACGGATCGGGTACATGTACTACTCGAGTAGTAAATTGATACACGCATGCCACGATGACTCAATAATTTTATAGATTTTTTCTTCATTTTATTACAAAAATAATAAAATGTACATATCACAAATGATGATGTATGGTAAAGTTAACTCCCATTCTGAATAAAATTGGCGTACAACGCATAAACATACAACAGATACTGTAATAATAAATTGTAACACATGATTGTGCAAACGTGTACGTGTCAAGCAAAACTAAAAAGTTATGGCAAAAGTCGACATAACAACTAAACTGGAAGAAAGTAAAGGTATTGAACTGAACTTGGTAGTGAATCGCTACAATACAAAAACATATTGTTTCCATGTTTAAAACTATAATTATTGTTACAGTCACGGCTATTGACCAATTACATTTTGCCGATTTTACCATTTGTTCCACATATTATAGTAGTAAATCGCTACAATACAAAACATATTATAAGTATTGTTACAGTCACGGCGATTAGCCAATTAAGTTTTGCTAATTTTACCATTTGTTTAAGATAATTACGAATTAATGCAAAATGACCAACGTCAACATTGACCTTCGATAAATTAGTACGTCCCACAAGTAAATGGGGTCGTACAGTAGTCCTGATCGTAAATGAGGACATACGCCATTATGCATTCGCTATATAACAGGAAATGATGCAAACCTCGACTTATGATTGCACTAGCGGTACGCCCCTTTCGTAAAATCCAGGGGCCACATTCTAAGGATTACGTTGATTCATGTCTAGTCCTTGTCAAACCATTTGGTGTAAATTTATTCCGATTTACTAGTATATTAAATGATTTATTTTTACTACTAAAAAACCCAATCGCAACTATACTTAACTTTAGACACCGGTACTTTAGGGCATCTGCGGTTGTTTCGAGCATTGAGAGAGTTAATTGAAACGTCGTCATAAATGTAGGACAAAAATCATTAAACAAATAATAGAAATAAAGTTTACACCAAAGACTTTGACAAGGTCTATTATATAGTTCATGGTCTATTTGTTTCCTAAAGATTGTGAACTGCAAATCAAGTTGGCAATAATCTTCGCCGGTGCTCGACCTGACGTTATTCTGAACGTACAACCTCCAACCTCCAACTGTGATCGACTCGAGCAACCCACGTACAAGGGAGGATCTCCGCTCGTCAACGTCACCTCGATATGATAACTGACGTTCCTGCGCAGCGGAAACGGAAACCCGAAAATTCCGTCCGCGACACCGTGTTTATCGCTTGCTCCGGATGCCGTAATGTCAGTATCGAACACAAGCCGCCCAAAAGAACGGATCTTATCCACCTGGTAGATCTTGACGACGTACCTATGAGGAAAAACGTGCTGCCGACCGGAACCAAACAAGCGGAACCCGTGGAGGAGGATGTTGCTGTGGCACATGAAGAAGACGTTGTCCAAGACGGATTTGCCGGCGTCCGATTTCATGTACTCTTCGAAGATGTCGACCGTGAAGGTTTCCGTTCGACGCAGAACCCGTCTCTGCGCTCTGGTCTTGAACGGCGCAACGTCGACATCCGGACAGATATACGAACTCAGAACTTTCACCTGCTCTGCGGCCGTGAGGATCTTACTGGGTATAACGTACTTCACGAAATTTGCTTTGTCCATGTCGGGGAAGTATATTTCATACATAACGTGACCAATGACCTTCCGCTGGTTCTCTGCGGTGACATTCAGTTGCTTCCGGCAGCATTCGGCCACCGACCAGACGACGCACGCGTTGAACATGTACTCTGGCTTCACCTCTATCCCATAGGACATGATCCTGCGGAAGCACTCGGAACATAGTTCCTTGAACCCAGCGCTGCCGAGGACGTTGACGTAATTCTTCTGAATGAAGTCCAGGGCTGAGAACACGAGGACCCGCTCATCGAACGAGTGAGCTTGTTCCAGTATGTCGCACACGTTCCCGTCCGACATGATGTTTTGCAGGTATTGTATGCATGAGGATTGCAGGTTGGCGATGGCGTACTTCTTGGCCAGATACAGCAGAGCGGTGACATTGTCCGGAGTGATCTCTGGCACCGTGCTGTAGAGGTACCTGCAAATATCAATAGTATGACTAAACAACCCACTTACGATACGTCTCAGTCTCACTGTCTGTCTCCTTGTCTCTGTCAGCCTGTCTGTCTGTCTGTCTCCTTGTCTCTGTCAATCTGTCTGTCTCCTTGTCTCTGTCAGTCTGTCTGTCTGTCTCCTGGTCTCCGTCAGTCAGTCTGTCTGTCTCCTTGTCTCTGTCAGTCTGTCTGTCTGTCTCCTTGTCTCTTTGTCTCTGTCAGTCTGTCTGTCTCCTTGTCTCTGTCAGTCTGTCTGTCTGTCTCCTGGTCAGTCTGTCTGTCTCTCTCCTTCCTTGCTTTCTCCCTCTCTCTCCTTCCTTTCTTCCTCTCTCTCTCCACAGGCACTTGAATCAGGCTATTATGTATTAAAATATATATGTATATTTTTTTTAAAGATATTCTTTTCTTAATGTACTTTTATTTACAATATATTCTGTTAAAAACAATAATTTAAAAAATAATAATTTTAAAAGATTTCTAAATCGCCATCGACGACATAAATAAGAGACTTATTTATGTTGTCGATGGCGATGTATACATCTTTTAATTTTTAATTTAATAAAAATTTTTTTAAATAACAGAATATATTTTAAATAAAAGTACATTAAGAAACATATAAAAAAAACAAACACATATATTTAAATACATAATGGCCTGATTCAAGTGCCTGCGCTCTTCCTCCTCCCTTTCTCTCCCACACACTCTTCCTCCACCTCTCCCCTTTCTCTCCTTCCCTCTCTCACTCTATCTCCCTCATTTCTGTCTCTCTCCCCACTATCTCTCCTTCCGCACGTCTCAGTATCTCTCCATTTCTCTCTCCTTCCCTCTCTCCCTATATCTCTCCTCCCCCCCTCTCTCTCTCTCTCTCTCTCACACACACACACACACAAAACATCTGCCGAACATTAATAAAATAAGCAGCAGTAGTCCCTGTCAAAGACATTTAAAAAATGTAAAACGTCATTAAAATTCGAAAAACGTTGCCACGACAAGGACTAAAGTAACAGCAGTAAAACTTTAAAGATTCAAAACCCACCTCAAAAAATATTTAAAATCATCCACACTGACGTCGGGTATAAATATATCATTTTTCTCTGCCATGGGTCCACAAAGCATCGCCTTGAACACCGAGCTTCTGTACACGAGCAGATAGCGATGAGCGCGGACGACCTGCTCTTCAGCGCCCACCCGGAAGTTGACATCACACTTCATGTCCTGGGTCAGAAGGTGAAGGTTACATTTGGCTTCTGAATTGTCGCTTGGCCAATCCTCGATGCAACTCGAAGTAGAAGCCATAACTTCCGGAATAGTTTCCAATCTTAAAAAAAAGTAGATCAATTATCTTGTTGAACGTGGCATTTATTTTCGATATTTTCATATTTGATGGAATTCGATGAGAGTAGCTCAAATTACTTTTAGATCTAACCTTTTCGATGGAACTGGATATTATCTTACATCAGGAAATTCACAAGCAGAACACCCCCTAGGTATGTCCTCTATCTGATAATTACATTGTACATATAGTATTTATAATGCATACTGGATTATCGGTATTTCGTATTCATGGTCAGGGCCCGTTGATCAGAACTTCAGAACAGTTGTAGCTACAATTACTCGTAAGTCAAATAACATAAACTCTGATTGTGTGCCTTTAATGATAAGATATTGGATTTCTGGTCGTCACTTCACGGAATGGTCGAGTCAGGGCATAACTCAAGGTTAACGTCATTTCCTGCTATAGTAATAGCATGGCTTACGCCCTGATTTAGGCCAATACTACAGTACGAACATTTGATCAAACACAGTCCACGCCTCGAGGTTGCGTAACATCTTCAGGTGCAATTTTACGCTCAGCTCAAGTTTTGTGTAAAACACACACAAAAAACAACAACACAAAAACGTACTCAGGCTATGACGTCACATGACGTTTTATGAACAAAATTCTGAGGAGTATGAAATCGTACTCAGAAACGTTTCGTAATCTTGGGACCAGGGGGCCTATTCTTGAAACGTTCTTACGAACGTCTTAGCCTAAGAACTGTTAGTAACGATTCATATAGTATGGCTACGAACCGTTCTTAGGCTAAGAAGTTCGTAAGAACATTTCGAGAATAGGCCCCCAGGCCCCGAGATTACGAAACCTTTTGAGCACGATTTAAAGGTCAATCTCAATATTTAGTTGGAGCTATGTGAGATGAGTATGGAATCGTACTCAAAACAACTTTCATAATAATCTCGGATTACGTAAACGATATTTCGCAGGCCTACATGAGTACGATTTTGAGGAGCATGAACAACGTACCGTCACTTCGATTTCCCGTTTTACAGAACGAATGAAGTCTAAGAGTCCAATCAAGTATATATGGCCTATATGTATACGGGCATTCTTTGTAATGGGGCCAAAGGTCATACACTTTGAAGCAATGACACAGATGTATACGACCCACGGCCCCAATTATACCTACTTATACACGACACATAAGCCGACCCCATGTTCTTTCCCGATCGTTATATATACAAATAACACAATGGTATGATCTCGCTCTGTGAGACCTACCATTTATCTGTTTTTGTATATCTAATTATTTAACCCTCTCCATGCTGAAGGCAACTGGATATGCCCAAGAAAAGTGTACCTCTGTCTAATCCAGTAGGGAGAAGGTTAAACGATATTCAACATTGTTGACCAACTTTGTTAATATAGCATAATATAAACACTTCTTCACGTAAACACTTCTGCTTTTTGTAGGCCCTATATTTATATTTAAATTAGATTTTACCAATGCTTAGTTTCTTTTGCTTCTCAGTTTACATTCTGTTAATTTTGTACCTCACATGCTGTAGTTAAAGGCATAATATCACAGTCTGACACAGATTAAGTTGTCGTTTTGGACAAATTGGAGTTAAAAATGCAAAGTACATGCTCTTAGCATACACATTTATAGCGCTATTGTACCTCCAAATATCTTTCTACTGCTGTAGGATAGGTAAAATTCCATTGCAGTTTACACTTCCTGGTATAACCCGTATAATATACGTCCAAACTCACATTTCCTCTGGTTTTCTGACTAAGGGAGGTAACTCTACTCAGTGAACACGGTCAAAGTAATCTTTCACGACCACTATGCACCTGTTCATACTATTCGTCTTACATCACAATAATAAGGAACCTTAGCTGATCAGCTATACTTGTGGAAGAGTAACATGTAAAACATATTTTAAAATCTTAGAACTGTGCAAGCAATTACAAAATAAACGGGAAATGCCCTTTTGCCTGTTGCATTGTAATAGCCATCACACCCTGATGTACCAGGTATTGTACATTTCCTACTTGCATAAGCTATTGCTTATATTCACATATATGTCTACCTACATACACCTGTATATACATTTATCTCTTACCTGTCTGAGTTTGATCCACTTAACTAGATGATTAAGGCGGGTAGTTATGGTAAATGAAACAGGTTGACGATATACACAGGGTATACACGGTCAAGATATATATATACTTGCCGATTGATTTAAAAATAGAATTCAATGGATCATGACCAAGTTAGAGGATCTGGAGTGATCTATAAATAGAGCTGTGTCGTCATGACATGCATGAAATTATATCTGGGATTATTTTGCTCTGCGTTGGTATATACGCTCTTTGTGTCTATGCCATGTGAAGAGTATACCATTCATAAACCCCATTAAACGATATCATATTCAGAATTTTAGAATAACCCCATTAGGCTCTTACCCATGCACAGATATCTTCACAACAATGTGATAATATGATACTATCAAGACTCCAATTAAAACGATAAGTAGAAAACACCGGTGTTTCTCAAATAACTAAAAGGTTGTATGCGCACATATCCACTGGCCGGGGGTAATAACATAATGGTAGCGCAGCCCATGAGCTTGTGTACGACACGGAATAGGCGCACTATAAATATGCATTATTATTATCACAACCAGAATCGTGATTTAAAATAATACTATAAATGTGTCTATTCATATTTAATAATAATAGTAAATAATAAGTCCACGTAGTGTTCAAAGCGCATGAATTAAATTACTAAACGTTATTTTATCGTGGTCAATGGATAAATGTGAATTAATTTCACCTTCTGAGCTTCCTGTGGAGTATACAACCCAAGCTGCCATTTCCGGCACTGAAGAAAACTAAAATTCACAAATCCATCTAATCCTACCGGGTACCCATTTTACAGCTGGGTGGACTGGAGCAGCGTGGGTCTCGACATTTTGCTCGAGTGCATTACGATGGCATGAGCTAGACTTGAACCTATGACCTCTTGGTTAAATGAAGCAGACTCACTACACGTCTAGACCTCTTGTAGAGAAAATAGAACAAAGAACACCATTGTCAACGC
>JAUTBR010088215.1:0-11191 GCA_032361205.1 Pseudorimula midatlantica
CAAATATGAAATGAATTGCGTATTACGCAACCCCATTTCAAAGAATTGCGTACTCGTATATTTAAATAGGGTATTGAAACGCAAAGCATAATTGGACATATTAATTGGGTATTTAATACGCAGCTTATCTAGAGCTACGACACATACGCCGTAATTAGCGTTAAGACGGGACCGGGATTTCAGATTCAGTCCATTATAGGCGAGGCGAGTGTCCGGTTTATTCGAGGCCGGTATATGCAAGGTCTTCTATACACAATAATTAGTAACGGTATTTGCTTGGAGAGTGTCCAAGATTAACAAAAAGATAATAATTTAAACTGAAACTTTTCAAGCAGCAAAACCTATTCTTCCTACCCTACTTAATCCACATATAAAAGAGTATGAATAACAGTGAACATATACATCAAACTTACATGGTGCTTTCTCCTTGGGTGCTGCTGACTTTTCCTCCTCCTCATCAGAGCTCTCTTCATCACTGGACACAATCAATCTGCTCTTATTAATTTTACGTGGCTGAATCATTTCAGAGTCTTCAGATTCAGAAGTCGAGTCCGATGAACAGCTTGGCTCGTCATCTTTCTTATGTTTGACCTCTGTCTTGGCTGATACAAGGGAGTGTCGGTTCCGTTTGAGGGAAAGTCTGTTTCTTGGTGGACTGGTTTGAGATGCCGAAATCGATGCACATTTTTGTTTTAAAGGTTCATCTCTATCCATCAACCCCGATTTAATTGGCGTGACTGCACAGGTGACTTCTGGTTTCTTGTTCTCCGTACTAACTTGCGAGGGGGAAATATTTATGAGTTTGTTCTTGGCTCGTTCCTTGCATATTGGCAGAATGGCCGATACCTTTTTCTTGATTTTCTCTTTGTCTGTATCATTGTCTGGTATCTTTCCACTGAAGCTTCTTTCTGTTTGATGTCCAGCAATGTGATACTTCATCTCTAATGTACTATTTGTCTTGAAGTCACAATACACACACAGATATTTGTAGTATTCAGCTTGTTCGTCATCACTATTGTCAGGACTGCTTGGAATACATGACGATAGTTCCGAATTTCCAGCTACTGTTTGCTCAGATGAGTCACCTGAAGTGTCCTTTGTTGGCGTATTTAGATTGGTCTTTAACTGAGTAGATGAACTTGTGTCTTGTGATTTCAGAGATGCCCCGTCTTCTTCAATACATTTGGATTTCACACGAACATCTTCAGATGAAAGACATTTATCTTTAGAAGTTGAATTTCCTTGATCTTGCTTTGATGGCATGGTAACTGATGTGGTTGCTGCTTTGCTGCTTGTTTTCACTTCATCTTCAGAAGTAAACAGGCTCTTGGAGCTTTTCTTTGCTCGCTTAGCAATGTCCTTAGAACTTTTCCCATCATCACTTGAAGGCCTCTTGACAGCAGACTTTGAAGATGAATCTTTGGACGGGGTTTCAACGCTAACATCTTCCAATAACATGGAAATAAATCTGATGGCTTTTCCTTTATGTAGGAACGAGATGTGACCTTTCAAACTGTTCATAGTAAAGAACCAAGCATCACAGTATCTACACGACAGCACATTTGTGACGCTATGCTTGGACTTCATGTGAGATAGGACTTTGTCCCTCTGAGAATCGGCAAAAGAACACTTAGGACATCGGAAGCATTCAGATCTATCTGCTTCTTCAACTTGTGGTTTCTTTGCATGAGAATCGACCATCTTTTCACTTTCTGTTATGCCACTGCTACTGGTAGATTCGGCATCCGAGGTGTCTGTGCTTTTCTTGCATTCTAGTTGTTCTCCTTTGTTCGACAACTCTGAGTCTGTACAAACAGAACCTTTCTTCTCAACAGCTGAACCTTTCTTGCTGGTTTGAGGTGAAACTTTGCTTTTCTTGTTTGTATGAGTTGGAACTTTACCTTTCTTGGTTTGAGACGATACTGTCTCTGAAGCTGAAATGCCATGCAATTCATCGGAAATATCTTTCGTTTTCTGATTCTCGTGCACTTTGAAGACATGGGTACCAACACTGTTTTTGGTTAAGGCCATGTAATCACACAGTCTGCATTTGTATTTCCTCAATTCTCCGATTTTCACTGCAACTACATTCTTCGAATGTTTCTCTGGACTCTTTGAAAACTTGCGAGGACTCTTCATTGATGTACGGCCTGCAAGTATTTGCGACAGGCGTACCTCTTTGCGAGCTTTTTTCTTTCTACCAAACCTGCTTCGGTCTCCAATGAACTCCTGAACAGTTTCATCAATGTCTACTTTTATATGTCTCAAGTGCACATGATCATCAGGGTGATTTGATTTAATATGACAAAATACTTTGCTCTTTTCTACTTGTTCAAAGTTGCAATATGGGCACGCAAGCAGATTGATTTTCAAATGGGCAAGTAGATGACAGTGAAGAGAGTACTTGCTAGGAAAGTCCTGCTTACACACATTGCACACCATCTTCTTATTCCTACTAGACTTCCCGTCATACAATCGTTGGAGTTTCTGGTCAAGAGTGTTGCTGCCCACCCTCAGCTCATCACGATCATCCCTGGAATCTCCCGCTCTCTTTGTCAAAGGTGATAATGGTGACGGGGCACTGGTTTTCCCCAACTGACTCGTATCGCCATTAGAAAAATCATTATCAGATTCACATGTTACTGTAACATTCTTCTCTGGTTGATCAGACTGCAATTCAACTTCTACGGCTGGACTTTTATTTTTAGGCTTCTTTTTTGTGTGCGAAATCTTCTTTACTGAAGTCACCTTGGAACCATCAGCTAAATGACGTTCTCTTTCTGAATCCTTTGAACTCGAACGCGATGTCACCTTCTTTTTCTTCATTTTGATTTTGTGCGTAGTACACGGCATGTAGCAAACAACAACTTCCTCTTGGGGATGCTCCCTTGAGATGTGCTCCACGACAGAAAGCCTCTCGATAGACGAAAAATTGCAGTAGCTGCATTTGAACAAGCTCAACTCCAAATGTGTCTTGAGGATGTGACGATGCATATTGTATGTAGATTGGTATTCAGCTTCACATCCTTTACACAGTCTCTTCTTCCCAACAGTTTTGTACATGTGTCTGAATTTGGAATCCAAATATTTGCTGCCCAAAATGGGTGCCATGTCCTGTATAATTCGGCCACTTTCAACCAGCGTACCAACAATACTTGAAATATCTTTCCTCAGAGAATCGATCAGTGGGATTATGTCGTCCATGTTGCAGTCTTGGTTGTGCTCTTGCTTCATATGCTCCATTACCATTACCCTTCGTGCATGCTTGTAGGAGCACACAGCACACTTCCACAAGGCAATATTCCAGTGGCTTAGCAGGTGAGCATGAATGATATTTTTCCTGTGGAAATCTTTGTGGCACTTCAGACATCTATACACAGATCCATGATCTTCATAAAGCCATTCCAGTTCTTTAGCCAGGAAGGTGCCACCAATTTTAAGCTTGTCGACATCCGATTCCTGAAAGTCGCTGGACACATCTCTTGGAACATTTCTCATCTTTGTCGGACTTGCTATGCCTCCTATGCCTCCGTCTTCCATGGTGACATCAACTTCAGGATGTTTCTTGTCCATGTGGCGTTGGAGATTTGCTTTGTACACAGACGAGTAGGTACATATAACACAACGGACTGGATACTTGTAGACACTGTTGGAGGGAATGGCCATTGTCACTTTCGGCTTCTGGTTGTCTCCAATCCTGGACATTTCACAAACAGTGGCTACAGGACTTTTGAAGGTCTGGTCTGGGCATTGTGATGCTGTCCCCGTTCCTGGGCTATAGGTTTGCTTTTGGCGATGAATTGACATTGCTTCTGTTCCTAAACATGTGTACTGGCAAGAGGAACACATAACCACGTCAGAGTTTGAAGTTTTGAAAACACTTTGTACAAACTCACGGCCATCGCCTATAGGATTATGGACAGTCTTGATGTGGTTCAGAACATTTTGCCTGCTGCCTTTCTCCATTTGACATATCCGGCAGCAAGAGACATCATAGCGAATTGCTTCATTATGTTTTTTCAAGTGTGTTTGAAAGCTGTCCATCATGTTAAAGTCTTCAGGACACTCTGGACAAGAAAAGGACAACATTCTTGCAGATGGCCTTGCCTTGTGCTTTGAAGCATGCACATTCAACTCACTTCCAGTTTTTCCAACAAAACTGCAAATTTGACAAGAAAGAGATGTTTCCGAAAAACATGTTACTTCATATGGATGAGATACTTTCTTTCCCTCAGTATTCTGTGAAGCTGTTCGATCAATGATGCGTGTATTTGTCACAATTCCTGCTGTGGGAATAAATGCAGATAGCATTGTGGGCTTATTTGATCCCATTATTTGGGACCCAGCATGTCCTCTTGGCATAGGATGGCTTACGTGGGAGAAATGATCTGCTCTTGAATCACCAGAACTTGTAGTATGGCTGACAGATACCGGTACTGTAACCTGCAGGGTAGCACAAGCCTCCGGCACACATCGACTTGCTGATGTGTTTTCCTTTCTGTCCTTGCATAGAAGCTGCTTGACCATGTTTGTGACCTTGGACTTTTCCGGGTGAGATTCCATGATGTGCTTCATCATCACAGCCTTGTTGCTGTCCTTGGCAGAACAGTACTTGCAGTTAACAACATGCAGTATATTGGAATGCAGATGTCTGAGCAAGGGCTGTGGCTCTGTGAAGCATTCGTCACAAAAGTGGCATGTGTACCTGTCCAGATTGGGGTGAACATTCCTCAAGTGATGGACGAATCCCTGCAGAATGTTAGTGGCAAAATTGCACGCAGGCACGGCACACTGGAAGACTGCAATGCCAGGGAGGTGAGCTAGATAGTGTTTTCCCATGTGTCTCACCAACACATCTGGACTGTCGGCCTTGAACTTGCAGTGACTGCACAGCAATGCGCCAGGCCAATTGCATTCATCAACATGCTTCTTAAGCTCGGTCCCAAACAGTGTTGAATAACCACATGCTGCTCCACATGCATAGAACTTGGGCTTAGTCACTTCAGTGGAAGACGATTCCTGAGAAATTGTGCTGCCAACTGTTTTGTCTGGCCGTTGAACATCCAAATCCTTGCTTTGGCTTACAGTCTCCCGCATGGGCGGTATTTCTGACCATAGAAGATCCGAATCCTTGCTTTGGCTTATTTTCTTCTGAACGTGCAGTATTTCACTGGGTAACTCTGATTGTGTGGAGGCCACATTGATTGCTGCAGCAATAGTGGATTGATGACTTAGAAGAGGTCGATTCTCTGACATTATCATCGCTCTTGCATTTCCAGGATCTTGCTTTCCTTCAGAATGTTCTCCCTCACTCAACAGAATACTCACAACCTTAGTCTTTCCGGACTGACGACCATCATCTCCTCTTGCAGTCACAGAAGCAGCATCTGCAATCTGTTGTACAGTTCCACTGCTCGCCACTGAGATTGCCTCTTCAACGTGTATCTCTGGCTTATCTACAGATGCCTGCAAGGCTGCTTGCTGTTCAATCATGTTTCTCTGCTGGTTGTGTCCTTCTCCCTGTTCGTCGCCAATATCGTCGTCAACCAACTGAACTTCGACAACGGATGACATCGCCACTTTATTTCTTTTCAGCTGCTCGATGTAGTCGTCGGTTTTGCTACAAGATAGAGTTTTCCAACCATTTTTACCTATTGATGAAGAACAAAAGGAGCACAGCAATTTCCACATATGAATGTGATTCCAGAGGTGGGCTCTGAAAGTAGATTCCTGACTAAATTTGGACTTGCACAGGTTGCACAGGAAATAATCATTCATTATGCATATGGAAAATTTCTTAGGATGATTACCCTTCCTAATGATGTCCTTTTGGTATGGTCGACTGACCGGGTTAGTTGATGATTTGACCTGGTTTGGTGGAGGCGTTTGGTTCACGGCCATTGTAGCTTGTCCAGCCAATGTTACAGGCACAGGTATGACATTCATGTCTTGCCTCGGTTGTAACGAAGGTATGTTTGCACCCGAAGTTTGTAATTGAACATTGGGCATAAATGTTGATGATGGCAATAACTTTATCATTTGGTTTCCCGACAGGATAATGCAGCTGCCTGTTGGAACACTCTTGGATGCCTGGGGATGAGGTAGGACAGCTGTAGTTAGAACTGGAACCGGACTCAGAATGTGAGAAACATTGGTCAGCATAGGTGGATTCCAAATCTGAGAAGCAATTGTCAGTTGTTGAGCTAGGGTCCGAATTTGAGAAGCGTTAAATTGGTGAACTGGACTTGTCAGTTGTTGAGCTGGGCTCTGACTCTGAGAAGCACGTATCAGTTGTTGAGCTGGACTCTGAATTTGAGAAGCATTTGTCAGTTGTTGAACTGGACTCTGAATGTGAGAAGCACTTATCAGTTGTTGAGTTGGGCTCTGAATCTGGGTGGCACTTGTCAGTTGTTGAACTGGACTCTGAATGTGAGAAGCACTTATCAGTTGTTGAGTTGGGCTCTGAATCTGGGTGGCACTTGTCAGTTGTTGAACTGGACTCTGAATGTGAGAAGTGCTCGTCATTTGTTGCGTTGGGCTCTGAATATGAGAAGCACTTGTCAGTTGTTGAACTGGACTCTGAATGTGAGAAACACTTGTCAGTTGTTGATCTGGACTCTGAATGTGAGAAGCACTTGCCATTTGTTGCGTTGGGCTCTGAATGTGAGAAACACTTGTCAGTTGTTGAACTGGACTCTGAATGTGAGAAGCACTTGTCAGTTGTTGGGCTGGACTCCGAACTTGAGAGGCACTTGTCATTTGTTGAACTGTACTCTGAATCTGAGAAGCACTTGTCAGTTGTTGAGCTGGTCTCTGAATGAGAGAAGCAATTGCCAGTTGGTGAACTGGACTCTGAATCTGAGAAGCACTTGTCAGTTGTTGAGCTGGTCTCTGAATGCGAGAAGCAATTGTCAGTTGGTGAACTGGACTCTGAATCTGAGAAGCACTTGTCAGTTGTTGAGCTGAACTCCGAATTTGAGAAGCACTTGTCAGTTGTTGTACTGGACTTTGAATCTGAGAGACACTTGCTAGCTGTAGAGGTGTAAGTAGAGCGAAGGCAGAAGTAGCTGGCTTGTCTCTTTGTATGGGAACAACTTTAGCAACACGTTCAAAGTCATGTGATGGCTGTTCCTTCAGTGGTAATGTATTGGTCTTCTTTACCGGTGATTCTAAGGTTTCAGTATCGTCAGTGTCTGGCACTATGGTTTGAATAATGGGTTTCTTAACTGGAGTAGATAATTGTTGCACCAGAATAGAAGAAACTGGTGTATTGCTATTCTTTACTGGAAATTCCAAGGTTGCACCATCTTCAATGGGAGCATTAATTGTAGCCATCAGAAGTGGAGAAGTCGTTGCATTGGTCTTCTTTTCCAGAGATTCTAAAGATGCATCATCATCAGTGTCTGGCACTATAATAGGTATGGTGTCATCCATAATCTTGGCAAGATTGGATATTTGTTTCCTCTGAATCGGGCACACACTGGTTGTCATTTCTGGCGATTCTAAAGGTACAATATCGTCAGTGTCGGGCACGATAATGGGAGCAATGGGATCATTTGACTTGGGATGGATGGTTGAAGTGGTTGGTGATGTCTTGATTGCAAAATCCTCTGATCGCGGCTGTATCTCATTTACACTTGGTGTTTCACCTGGACTAACTGGATCCACATAATCACAACTGACATTTTTACCATCAACGGCATCCTGCTCTTCTTCCAAGTCTTCCATTCCACCCATTCTGTCAGATTTCTTCCTCTGCATACAGGTCCAGTACATATCATTCAGCTTCTCTGAAAGGTATTCACACGTTCCTTTCTTGCGTGCTTCTGCCAAAAACTGCTTGGCCTTTTTGATTGCCCTCAGTCCACATTTCGGTAGCTGCCCTGTGTGATTCTCCGACACATGCGTTCCTATGGATGCTCTAGTGATAAAGAATTGAGAACAGTATAGGCATTTGTAAGGTTTCCAAAGCAGATGCAGCATCACATGCTCCTCAAACTTCCTGCCAGTTCCTACATCATTACAAAGAAAGCACTTGTACTTGTCCTTCCTCTTGGAATATCCTATTGAAATCCTGCCTTTCTCAAGACCAGAGACTTTGGGATTTCTTGGAAGAGCTTGCGAACGTGACGATGTGCTGTCTTCTTTTACTGACTTGTCTGAAATGTCTATGTCATACTGTTCAAGTGGTTTCACAACACTTTGGGGTGTATGTGGTGGTGCAAATTCTTGTGAACTTTGCAACTTCTGTGCTTCAAATTCTTCTGCCGTCGTCATGTCCATGACCCCACTTTTCTCCAAGTTCATATCCCTTTGGTCAATAACAATCTGACAATCGTCATCTTGACATTCCATTTCCTTTTGATCTCCAAGCACACCTTCCTCAGCCGTAGGTCGCATGTCATGTTCATTGAGACCAAATGTTTGCTTTTCAGGTAATTTGGTGAGATCAATACAAGCTTCATATTGATCACTATTCAGTACTGATTGTGCACCTTCTTGCCCTACAGCCATTGGGTTGGGATCAGATCCTGTAGAAGCTTCACGATCCTCTGGTACAGACACGACTGGTTGTTTTCCATGTTGTTCAGTTGGTGTATCCTCAGCACAGATGTCAACCACCATGGACAAGATCTGGTCTAAACATCCTTGAATAATTTCAAATTCACTTTCTTCAGAATCTTGATTGGAAACCAGTTGGACTTCTGAGATTGGATTCCTTGCTTGTTCTTGTGAAACGTCATTGTTCTCGTCATCTGTGGAGTTCTTGCTCTCATCACCACTGCCCACAAGGAGGACTCTTTCCACAATGCTGTCCAGGCACGCTTTGACAATGTCAGCAACACAGACTTCTTTGGTCTCACTAATTCTATTGCCATCTGCCGAGTCATCTGACAAGGCATCACATGTCTTTTCCATAATTTCTGACTCAATGCCTTTACTGCTTCCTTTTTTCATTATGGCTTTATCCTGTGAAGTAATCTCCATTGGCTGGCATTCTTCTGTATGTTCATCAGAATCTTTGCACAGATCAGCCTTCGAACATGATTCTTCGTCAATGCCTGTAGTTGTTGGCGCACTCACGTTATCATCATGAACAGTGGCACATTCACCAGTGACAGGGTCAACCTCTGCAGGGCCTTCAGCATCTCCCGGAACTTCTTCTACTTCATTTTCCGGTACGCTGTCTGGTACAGAGTCAGCGTTGTCATCTACTTCATCCGTCTCCTGGCTACTCATCTTCAGTCAGTCTTTTCGTCGTCATCAATCTATCGAGTAAAAAAGAATAAAACATTGTTACTTGAATTTGTACTGTTATAAAATTGATCTTGTTTATTACCAGGAGACCATTGCACGACGCTCTTGTAGCGCTACAATAGTTGTAACTGGGCTCCCGCCACAATAGAAAGCGTTGACCTTACAATAGTTGTAGCCTACAAGAGCGTCGTGCAATGGGCTCCAGGACTACAAACTTACTAGCCTGGGTATCGTCTCTCGAAGCTCTCTTAGCCGTTAAGGGACCATAGCACTCTCTTAGCAATGTTTTAGCTATTGACAAAGAGAGTGCTATGGTTCCTTAGCAGCTAAAAGAGCTTTGAGAAACGATACCCTCAATAGTAGGGGCATCATGATTCACTGACGCATCGCCACGATTCTGTCTTTGTGAATCGATTCTTATTTTTCGCAATGATTTTAAGTGTTTTATTAACAAAACATATTGTTTTCAAATTTTCTCTTCATGACCGACTTATTTGTACAGGATATTTTAAGAAATAATGACCTTCATATAACATGATTACTGAAAATCTTCCCAAAGTTGTTTAAAATCAAATCGCAATAGTACATATCGTATCGTGAGCATGGTATCGTGATATGTATCGTATCGCACAATAGGCGAATCGTGGCAACCCTACCGACTAGTGATACAAGCAAAAAAATCACCATTTCTTTTGGAAACTTAAATAGTTCTTCTATAGGTTTATAAAAGTGTGCCCTGTGAAAGTGGAGAAATCAAATTTATTTCAATGACGCGTGTTTTACAGCTACGTACGAGTGACTCTGTTCACTGTCTGCTTCTTTCATGATAAATATTTGGGTAATCTACCTTACGCATGAGTTAAGGTTCTATTACACAAAAGACCAATCACGATGTTTCTTCTGGCAAGCTACGGTTTTGCGTAGCGCGCTGTCATCGGTCAACATACTGTCGTCTGCAGTATGTCAGCTGCTTGACTGGAAGATGGACCAGGGGCTATGTACTTCACGTAAGTACTTTACGTAAGTATTTTATCACAAGAACAGCCCTTCTTTATCAATAAAAATCATGTGAACCCCCAAGTTATCGGCCAAATAGTTAATTTTTTAATTGCCGATTATGTTAGATATAAAGTTAGGCTATGTAACAACAAATATACATATATTTTGCAAGATAATTAGCTAAAAGTCAAAGCCTACGAAATGAGATATACTTATTTGTCACAATTTGATGCCCTAGTTCACAGATCCATAGAATCGATTTTATTCAGTTTGGAAAATAAAAATTATTGAGCACACTCATTAGTTGCTCATTGTCAATATGTTGTTTATTGTTTTGTTCCTGTGATATGTCACTACATTAGTGATTGATTGTTTGAAAGGCTGTTGCTGAGGCTTATCCATCAGTTTAGTTTTCATCTTTTTGTTTTGGTTACTGTGCCACAATCATTTGAAACTTTAGCGCTGATGTTCATATTATTGAATATAATATTCATCAGGTATATTGTTGACATTGGATTGTTTATTTGATATTCTATTTTGTTGTTACACAGAGATTGTGACTATATCCAACATGTGATTATAAATTTCACTATCTCAGTCAGTGATGGAATAAAGATTTTGTTTGTAGTCTTTGATATTGATTTCTAACTTCTATCGCGTTGAATGTGGAAATTCAAAACATCATAACTGATAGGACAGGTAGTTTTATTTTGTGCATGTCCTACAGGTTAACGTAGAGCCTTGCATGTGTAGTAAAAACATGAAAGCTATAGGCCTGCAACGATACACTTTCTTACGATACGATACATATCGCGATTCACAGGTCACGATAGGATACACGATACGATATTATAGCATATAAAGCTTTTGATGTCACTGGCACTAGTATCTGTGCCCTGGTGTATCTGTTTGACATGAATGGTATTTTGTTCCA
>JAUTBR010088326.1:0-10000 GCA_032361205.1 Pseudorimula midatlantica
TCATGTATCGCAACATGTGTCGCAACATGTGTCCCAACATGTTGCCGAAATGTTGATAGTGTAGACGCAGCTTTATAGAGTATGTCTTGAGCGGCAAGCAGAGGTCATGATGACCTTCTAGATCCGAGGAAGAGTTTGAATAGCATCCACGTTTCTACGTTGTTATTTAAAAAAAATATATATCAATCACTGGCGGTTCAACAACTTTCGTTATTTCGCCATGACCAGTGTCAGTCTTTCGTCCCCCAAATATGATTGTTCTTTAAAGCACGTTCAGGCATACTTAATGAATTGGTCAACACTTAATACTGGCATTATAATGCACTTTCCAGTAGTTTGTAATGCGTTTGAAAACTACATGTAATTAACCTTGTCGAAGACGTCTCGATTGAAGGCAATTTTGTGAAAAGTGCTAGAAATAAACTGGTGAATAGTCCTACGATTGCGCTGTCTATTGTATTGGCTATCTGGTTCAGTATCTATGAAAAGCGTTTACCAGGACTCGTTCAACCTTTAGGTACACGATTGCCCTAAATAGTCTGGGAATCTCTTCGCTAAAGCCATACCAGACTGATTGTCGTTGCAGTTTGTATTGTGGCATTAAATATTCGCGGATGTCTAGGCAGCAAAATACTTTAAAGAAAATGGGGTGTCTTGATCTGTGATGAGATCGCAGCGATCACTTTAGCCTAGTCACAGAACAACAGTCATTGTATCACTAGACAGAAACCAATCAAGAACCAGTCAAATCTTCACTGGGTCCAGTCTAGTGATACAAGTCTAGGACTATAAATGCCTTCACATGGAGATAAGATACAAGCATAAGTGAACGAATCTTGAAAGCGACTCTAAACACCATTTTAAAATAATAATCACGGTTATAAATGAATAGAACAAAACCACTTAGATTAACACAATTGTTGTCTGACGCGAAAACATGAATTTGATAATAAAAAACAAGTAGGCCACTCTCTATTTTGAAATTGATTAATCGTCATGATACTACAAAAAAATGCTTCCGATTATTTTTTATATGCTTTGGTTCTAGGTCACCGTTACATTATCTACTTAAATTAGTAATCGTGCAGTGTACTATTTGCGAATTATATATTGGATTATATTGTCACTTAGATTGCATGATATACAGTCGACATATCAAGATATATTCCACAGAATGTGCCCGAATCTAGCCGTATGCGTTCTAACGCGGACGCCTATACCCAGACAATTGACTTTACGTCTAAATATATTAAATGTGTGTCCAAGGTGACGATTAATTATTTCGTAAGTCAAACGTCCCAACCCCGAAATTGAACAGCGGAAAGAACACTGGGCAATTTAACAGTCCCCAGTTGTTTGGGATGGACAGTAGATCATGATCATGGGGGTTTCGCAGACAAACTGTGTCACATGAAGCAAGATTGGCATCCCAATGTATTACCACTATTGATATCCCGAAAACCAGGCCTTTAATAAACATAGCAAACATGGTTATCATCTACATATCCTTACAGTAACCATACACACAATTAGAACAGCATTGATTTTTAGTTATATTAATGGTTCCCAACTCGCGATGGAATATATCATGGGTACCAGGGTAGTCAGTAATAAAAGCGTTATTTCCCACCCTATTTAAGATCTGTTTATGATGGGAGGAGAAACCGAAAGAATGGTTTCTTGCCATGTAACAGCCATGAGCCAAGGTCTATATTTGTGAAGCAAGGTTGATGACTGAACAATAGTGCCAGCCTGTCTAGATCTGTATGCCTGTCTGAACACGCACACACACTCACACATACTCACGTACGCACACACACACACACACATACACACACACACGTACGCACACATACACACACACGCACATACACACGTACAAACACACACGTACACACACACACGTACACACACACACACGCACGCACATGTACACACACACACACACATACACTCACTCACTCACACGCACGCACAAACACACATACACACACACACACACACTCACTCTCTCTCACACACACACACACACACACACACGCACACACACACGGACAACTCACTCTCAGACACACACACTCACTCACACACACACACACACACACACACACACACGCACATACGGACAACTGCAGACCCCTTACCGTTCGGACATACAAACGCAGCGTGGTACACATTTGCGATTATAATATCCGTCAAAAGTCTGCTATCTCAAATTATAATCTAAAACAATATATTTGGCACGTACAAATAGCTTATGTGACAAGCATCTATACTCCTAGCTTTGTAGCTGTCGCTAACATGACACATGCATGACCAAGACCATTATCTCTACGCCGTTTCTAAATTGTCATATACGTTTCAAGCCCATCATCTGGTATAACGTAGTCAGCCGTCTATTATGGTGGCTCCAAGCTTGCCTCTGGTCGTGTCCCAGCAGATGAACGTATTAGCCATCATTCTACCTGTCTGGCCTTTCCGAAGACCAGGGATTGCTTATTCTTAGGGATAATTCAACCTAAATGAAACCGGATTTACGACGGCGATTCTATATATTTCGTAGTTTGTCACCAGACTTCGTGTACTTCCTTTAACATGACAGCCACGGGAATATGCGAGAGATCGAGTGACCAGGTGATTTGAACACGTTGACGTGGCATGACACTGTTGGCAGTAAATACTAGGAGATAGAGCAATAGTTGACAACAAAGGCTGATCTCTCTTCACACGTTGAAGTATCGAAGTCCCAGTTGTTCAGAGGTCATGTTCCCGAAGCTTTCATATACGTAGCGACAACGTAAACTTTCGTGGATGGACATTTGATGACCCAGAAATAGTCCAATGTTCCTCCATGGCGTATTATATTAGCGATGTCCTTACGTATACGATAGCTTCGGGAACATGGCCTCCGAACCTTATTTAAAGAACACGTCTAAATTATGTCTATGCTTAGATAATAGGTTAAGATGTTTTAAAATGCAACGTCTGTAACATATTTTACGGATATGATCATTAGAAAATCAGTATCAGCCATGTATGTTGGATATTACCGTGTCAATACCCTTTTGATTGTTGTACTCCATAGTTCAGAATCAACTCGCCTCTGTCTTAGTGAACTAATATTTATATTTGCGCTATGCATAAAGAAGTTATCAATAAAACCAAGCAAACTAAAACAATCAAATACAGAAAATGTAATATATGTTATCAATAAAGGGAATAGGAGGGGGGGGGGGGGGGGAGATAGATAGAGAGAAGAGGAGGAGGAGGAGGAGGAGGAGGAGACCGAGGCAGATCTAAAGAGAGAAAGAAACACACAAATACAGAGAAAGGGACAGACAAAAAGAAAAATAGAGATTGCGAGAAGAAAATAGGTAATTTCGTCGCTGGGTGACCTTGACCTACCTGAGAGTATATACAATATCCCTGCAACCAATGTCTTGTAGTCTCCGTGTATCGTCCCAGTCACGTGGAAGATAATTGCTCCGAATCCAATTATTAAAGAGACAATCACACAAGGCGTAGAAACCCGGATGGCGCCTGAAAATCATAGAAAACCGTGCATTTACATCCATAAAATGTGCGTTAGAACACAGCTATAGATACTCCACATCTGACTTCACGACCTCAGTGCCTACGGTCACATATCCATGTAGAATGCACACTCATGGGATACTGCAATAGGTGGAACCGAACAATATGTAAAAGCATGAATATGCAGTCAGATTAAAACAAGTATATCGAGACAATTGACATGTAAATGTACTTGTATAAAGTTACCCCAGTCCACTTCCTGTAAAATGATTCGATCTCCACCAATAGAAATCAAGACGGAATTAAAAATGATCGTATGTCCATGAACCCATATAATATCCATAGCGTGTGTTTGACTATAAAAGTCCCCCGCTTTCTCAGATAAGACCACACCTGTATCTCAACACACAGTTCATTAATGGTCGATTTTAATTGAATATATCTCCCCAATGCAGTTATCGCCCTTGGTTCATGTGACACGGATCATGATACGTTCAGTACCAGATTCCGCCACCATCCACACTCTAATGCAGTTATCGCCCTTGGTGCATGTGGATCATGACACGTTCAGTACCCGGCTATCGTTTCTGCAGAAACTACTCCCAGAGCATAAGGACGCTCTATTACATACGAATCGTGCATTTACTAGTGCGCTGTGGTCTCATAGTGGATATGACAGCTTCGACAAACGATACCGCGTTTCCGCAGCCATCTACATCAAATATATACTGGTCAGCACTATTGAGTTACCGCCGTCAGTTCGTAAATCGAGATATAAAGTAACAATAACATCTAACTCTCTATACGACTGTCAACGGACCATATTTAATTCCTCCAAGAACGGCGCAGATGAAGCATTCCAACGCCTGTTGTCACACAACTTACAGGCCTTGAGGAGTTGATCCAGGTCTAATACAATCGCCGAGATGCATATGGCGGTGCTTCATTAAGGAAACCAGCTACTTTGAAATCCGTTCGCGTTTTACTGATAAAAAATATGGAGAGTCACAATGGCAGAAAATGGACTCTCTGCCTAGGCATAGGCGATCTACAATATGTATTCATTCACAAAGAGGATTACTCGCTGTGTTAGCTGTCTGTAGACAGTTAATGTTCCCCATTTGTATTCCTAGAAACGCTGCACTTCTCAATAAAGCATTATCACACCGCCCTATGTGTTTAGTTTGGCTTGCTACAGAGTGGAGTGTTCTCATACTGGTATGTGGACGTGCCCATGGGGGTAATGGAAGTGTTCATGGGGTAATGGAAGTGTCCATGGGGTAATGGAAGTGTTCATGGGGTAATGGAAGTGTCCATGGGGTAATGGAAGTGTCCATTGGGGTAATGGAAGTGTCCATTGGGGGTAATGGAAGTGTCCATTGGGGTAATGGAAGTGTCCATTTGGGGTAATGGAAGTGTCCATGGGGTAATGGAAATGCCCATGGGGGTAATGGAAATATTCATGGGGTAATGGAAGTGTTCATGGCGTAATGGACGTGTCCATGGGGGGTAATGGAAGTGTTCATATGGTAACCCAAATACAAGAATAATTATATACATTATGCCCGGACTACAACTACGAAGATTTGGAGATTCCGGAAGCAAGGAACATCTTGCAGATGGTATACATGCATAGTTAGCGCGACTTTCATTGACCATGCAGGCCTCACTGTAGCTATTTCTATTCTGTGCCATGGCCTCGACGATAACCTAAAGCTAAAATAGCCAGGGGGAGAACTGGGACGGTGTACGACCGGAAGTTGGTTAATTCGTATGGCGTGTTATATCCAGCTGGATGTGGGCTATTTGTAGTAGTATTAGTAGGCGGCAGTTATGAATGTCCTAAACGTGCGTGAACGTGAGATAGTCATTATATGTCGGGCTATCGATGCCTAGCTTTCTTCGTTTAGTCTAAGTTTAGCGTGTTCTGTTCTCGCTAATCATGGTCGGAATATTTCTTGGAATACGGCTGGGAAATAACCATCTTAAATCTCGTGAGATCACAATATAAACGAATCTTCAGCGGTTTCATATGGGCCTACTGCTAATGAAATAGAAGGATATGTATAAGAGATAAAAGCCGCATCAACGGCTGTCAATATCTACTCGCAATTGGAAATCTACGTGTGTGCTACTAATTTGATTTATACCATCTTTGCTGTGAAATTGCTCTGTTAATATATCAGTATCCGTGGAAGACATTACGCGTGTACATTACACTAACTTGAACTGTTATTATTCACATTAAGAAGAAACAATCTGTCTAACTAGCAAATCAAAGATACACATATGAAGGAAGTAGTACAACGTGTCGTGTCATTGAATGCCTAATAACACGTACTGCCTTTGTTCATGGAATGCCTAATGACACGTACCGCCTTTGTTCATGGAATGCCTAATAACACGTACTGCCTTTGTTCATGGAATGCCTAATAATACGTACCGCCTTTGTTCATGGAATGCCTAATAACACGTACAGCCTTTGTTTATGGAATGCCTAATAACACGTACTGCCTTTGTTCATGGAATGCCTGAGACCACGTACTGCCTTTGCTCATGGGATGCCTGATTCCATAGAGTGGCAATGCAGTTATCATCCTTGGTATTGTCAGTTGAAGCCGGTGCTCGCAGGTTTACTGCAACATTCAGCGCTACGGATGTTGCGGGTTTCCTCCTGCTCTAAACCGACAAGTCGTGATATTAGTGAAATATTATAGAAAGCGACATTAAACCACAATATAAAAATATTAAATACAAAACCATGGGATGCCTAATAACGCGTACTGCCTTTGCTACGGCGTATTAGCAGATAATACCTCTACAACTCCGCAGAACCCAACTATCCAGTACAACAACCTGTTGCATGTTTGTACACGTAGTTAATAGAATAAGGTGGGCTAAGAAAATATATATGCGTGTTCATAATGAATAATTATTCTCTTCCTACGGAGTATTGAATTTAACTTCCTCTCATCCATAGTAGGAAGGGAATGGAATCACTGTGGGGGCAGAGAATGACAAATTGCAGGCTTTCGTCCAAAATAACGTCAAATGATCAAGCATTCTCAATCCACAGGATGAAAACACATCAGAGAACATGCAATTGAATAACGTAAAATTCCTACTAGGAAAGAAAAACAAAACTCCATCGATGTTGTTTATTTGAGTTCAATACTCAATAATACAATATTTTAAAACAAATTAAATAATCATCAATTTAATTAAGTTTAAATCTTGTTTCGTTTCCGATACTCTCTGAGCTGGAAAGTAACGGAAACGAACAATGATCTGTTTTAGTTATATTGAATGGACATTTACCAAAGTCCATCTATTTTGACTGAGTAATCAGGTTAGCCTGTCAGATGGCATGCATATTGGATCATGAATCAAAATTATAAATGTCACTACGATGGCACGGTGGCGTTGTAAACAAATTCCCAGCTTCAGTGATGAGAAAATGTAAAATTAGCTTGTCGGCCACCCAGTATCAAATCGAAAATGGTATTTATATAACAAAATGTGTTTCAAGGCAAACAGTGCTACACTATCTTATCCCAATCACTCGAGACATTTACATAGAAAATAATGGTTAATCAAAGAGATTCAAGATTGAGCAGTGAAATAATGAAGATAAATTCAAACTTTTACACGACCAGTAAAAGTTATAGCAAAGGCCGTGCTAGACAATACACTATATATGTATGAGGAGATTAAGTAATCTTAATATAAAGAGAACACTCAGTAATACATACATACAAACTGTATATAGCGCCATACATTAGTTTTAAATTATCGTTTAGATCCGCTTTCAAGATTATTTGACTTGCATTACGGCTTGCATTGCCAGTTCAAGTAAGGAGGAAACCTGCAACATCCGTAGTGCTGAATGTTGCAGTAAACCTGCGAGCGTCGTCTAGTGCTGACAGACCAATGATGATAACTGCATTTCTCCGGTAGAGGCAGCGCATACTTACAGTAAGCTGCGCTCACCGATAGGGATTTGAATCCGAGACGATCGGCTCCGAAGTCTAAACGTTCTACCATTGCCCTACCACACGCCCTTCATATAAAGAGGATCATATCCCCAATATAACGAAGTTGTATATGCTATGGTGATTAGTCTTCTTGTAATCTACACTATAATTATGTGAATGACGGATTGACGATTTCCTGAGAAATGTGACGATGTAATGGTAATTTAGCGTGAAATCGGAAGTGGAAAAATATTCGTTTCACATTAACAGATAAATGAGAGCGACCATTTTCTTTTTATGAAGTAACTAAAATTGATTTTCCTTTCTTAATTGTTGAGTAATAATTACAGGGAAGTGTGTTAATGGCGAGAATAGGGTGAGCTTTCTTAATTGAAGGAGATTTATATGTAAGATTCTGAACATAAAAGTGTTCGTTCAACGTCGTTAAGTCCGATGTGAGCTGGTATAATGCATTATTTGACTCACTGTGTTACAAGGTTACTTGATATACATGTATGTACTATCATGTATCACTAGAAACCATTATACCAGGCTTCCTTGTCAACACGATTCCATGCCTACACGTGGGTTAAGATGGATCGTCAGTCACACAAACTACCCAAATGTGAGTGTAGTGTTAGAAATTTATGACTGAAATCCAATACTCACAAAAGTTCTAAATTGTAAAGCCGCGGCATGTACAATAAAATATGTCAGATAAACACCCCTGTGGATTTCACAGTCGGTATCCATAGCGATATATTGTTTCACCGCAATGGGGCAACCTTGTCTGACTATATCTCAAACGTTCATTTCAATAGCCACAGAAATGCTGTCGCCTACAAATGATGTATATTCCCTACACGAATGTGAGAAAGTTCATGTTTAATTTCACTTCCGACAATATTTCAGCCATACGTTTCGAAAGCAATGACCCTTTCATACTTTTAACTATGAAATGTGCTATTGCGTGTATGGGGATAGACACATTGTGAAATCAAGCATCAATTCACTAAAAATGGCGTTATGGTTAAATTGTATCGCGTAGCAGTAATAACGGCGAGTAAAGTTTTTTTTTCTTACTTTTGTTTAGTATTACTAGTAGTTATGTAATGAAATCAATGTCTTCAACAACCACAAAACAAGTCTGGTCGAATGTGCTGAGTATTTCTCTATTTGGACACCAAAGTTCCCGCAGGCAATAAGTAACGTTACGTACCACGTATAGCGTACGTAGAGATATACAGGACCTACATCGGGCGGTCCGCGCCGCAAGACATCTCGTGTTAATTATATATTACATCGTGGTAGCCGAGGTAGCAATTTACCAGTGTTAACATGATGGATAGACCTGACGCGTAGTGTGCGGTCCCGAGCGTATAAGGCAGTCCACTTGGTCTGTCTGTGTTTGATATCACTCTGACTGGCCGACTACAACCAAGGCAATAACTCGCTAACTAATACGTGTGTGTATACTATCGGGGTCTGTCCGTTGTTGGAAGTCATTGAAGATGTTCACGCTGGTTAAACCGCCGATAGTTTTTTACGTTGTGATTAAAGTTGAGTTAGTATACTGTTATTTTGAATTAAATGTAATATACTCGTTGAAAAGAGGCTTATATATCAACTATGAATTACAAAAAAAATACTAATAACATTACTGAAAGAAAGTTAATGAAAAAACAACATTTTTTCTCTCTCTATTGCATACAAATATGTCATGGCGTATGACATCGTTATATAACCAAAAGGATACAATGCCAATGTCCTAGTTACTACCCGTGTGGCACTGCTGATCTTAGCCGTGGGAAAGCTGTTGATCAGTATATAATAGTAGCGCAGCGCAGGGGCAAAACCTGATTTGTTTGTTTTTTTCTTACGCGAAGGTCATTAACGGAGCCAATCAACGTCTGCATACGTTGACACACTTCGTACAGATAAAGATGCGTATTCCCCCACGGGGAACATTTAGCATAATGGTATAGTGCCCCGTGTGTTCCTCATGATGAGCATATGATGAGAGGACCTTGTCACTTTAGATGTCAGTAGGGCGACGCGTCTCCATCAACTGTCCTTTTACTTTAGGTTTGAGAAGTCTAAAGGTCCTTGCACATCAGAGGCGAATTTCGCGGCGACAACCCTCGGCGACTTACGTTCTGAGATAGAACCTTATGTATAATCTTGCTGTAACACCAAAAGCGAAAATCGCGACGACGAATTTCGATAGAATCTTCTGTCACCGCTGATTGGAGCGACGATATTTCACTCGCCTCTGGTGTGTAGGACCTTTATGGTCACTGTTTACGGGTTGATTGTAAATGTTTCGATTGTTCTTATGCATCGATAATGCAAGTTGTTAAAAATCGCACCGTGTAAGTCCACCTGTAACATGTTTTTTCGACTATCATCTTACAGACCATTTGCAAAGCATACCAAAGATATGCATGGATAATATCAATCAACAATATGCTATGCCCTTTATATTAGTCTTC